>PVIU01009567.1:19125-75569 GCA_004026605.1 Ondatra zibethicus | reverse complement strand
TACTTACCACTTCATCCTGATCCTCTTTGGCTTCATCCTTGTGCCCTGCACTTGCACACCGAAGTGTTGACAGCTTCCCACGTGTACATGTCTCATTCCATTTGACTGGTATTTTCTTCTCTTGTCCTGCTCAATGTTCCCAGCCCTATGTGTGCATTATCCCTTTGTGAGTCTTCTGTGATGATTTTTCCTTCCCTCAGCCTGATCTTCTTTCAGGCATAATAGTGCTATTCCTATATCTTCTGCCAGAACATTTGTCATATGGGAGGATCTAGAGAGCAAGAAGGGAGACAATGGAAATTGAGTTAGCTACTCTTTCTCCATTTAGATTTTTCCTGTATGGTGCTTTGTAAGTCTTTTTCCTCACACTTTTTTTTTTCAGGCAGTCTCACTAAGAGGCTGAATTGGCCTCAAACTCATTATCTTCCTCCATTAGACTCCCAAAGGTTGGAATTACAGGGATATGGCAGGGACACTGCTCAAATTCTTTTCTAATATGGTCTCTTTCTTTTCTCTTCCTTCCTTCCTTCCTTCCTTCCTTCCTTCCTTCCTTCCTTCCTTCCTTCCTTCCTTCCTTCCTTCCTTTTCGAGACAGAGTTTCTCAGTAGCTATGGAGCCAGTCCTAGAATTCACTTTGTAGACCAGGCTGGCCTTGAACTCACAGAGATCTACCTACCTCTGCCTCTCGAGTACTGGGATTAAAGCTGTGTGCCACCATCACCCGGCTCTAATATGGCTTCTACATTACAACCCTCTCCTCTCTTTCTCACTACCTCATTGTTTGTTTCTCCTTACAAACTTCTGCCAATCAGTTGCTGAACTGTTGGAATACCTAAGGACTCAGTCCTTGGTTTTCTTTTTTCTTTTTTTAAAAGCTACTTTATTTTGTGGGCTGGAGAGATGGCTCAGTGGTTAAGAGCTTTGCCTGGTCTTCCAAAGGTCCTGAGTTCAATTCCCAGCAACCACATGTACTCACAACTATCTGTAATATTTGGTGCCCTCTTCTGGCCTGCAGGAATACATGCAGGCAGAACACTGAATACATAATAAATAAATAAATAAATAAATAAATAAATAAATAAATAAATAAATAAAATTATTTTTGTTTATTCAATGTGCATTGGTGTTTTCCTTCATATATGTCTTGTGAGGGTGTCAGATCTCCTGGAAGTAGAGTTGCAGGCAGTTTTGAGTGCCATGTGGGTGCTGGGAATTGAACCCAGGTCTTTTCTAGAAGAGCAGCCAATGCTCATAACCACAGAGCCATCTCTACTACCCCTGTCCTTGGTTTTCCTATCTTCTCCCCTCACTCTCATTCATCTTGACTGGTCTCATGGCTTTAAGTGTTCTCTGATTGGGCCTTCCTCTACAACTCTAGACTGTTTGCTCAGTATTTCCGAGTGAGAGCCTGGCGTGGTGGTACATGCTATAGTGCTAGCATTTAAGGGGCTAAGGCAAGAGGGTGACAGGGAGTTTGAAGTCAGCCTGGGCTATAAAGTGAGCTCAAAGCCAGCCTAGACTACTCAGTAAGACTCTGTCTCAAAACAAACCTGAAGAACTCCTAAAACAAATGCAAATAACAAATTAATCAGTATAATCAGTATTTCTCTGGAAATAAGATAGACATTTTGTATTCTGTATGTCCTAAACTGAATTCCTAGTCTTACATCCCAAGTTGCTTTTCCAAGAACCAAACACCTTCCTATTTAAGTTAGTGGAAACTTCATTATCTTAAAACCTTGAGCAAAAAACCTTGATGTCACCTTTGGTTTTTGCTCTCTTACATCCTATATCCAGTCCCTCAGAAAGTGCCATTGGCTGTACCTGAAAGAAGGAACCCATAATCTCACTGCTATTATCACTGCCCTGTTATCACCGGCCTCCTTCCTGGCATCTCTGTTGCTCCCTCAAGAATAGAGGAGCACTTAGCTGTCCAGTCCTAGCTCAGAGTTTCCCGTGATGTGGCTGGTTGCCCCATAACCATCATGCCACTACTGCACCAGTAGCTGTAGCTTGCTAGGGTGGTTGGTATTGAATAGCATGCAGGGTCTAGTTAAAAACCTCTGGTGTCTTTTCTCCCCCAGCACCTACATAGTGCCTTCTGACACAATGTGAACTAGTCGTTAGGGAACAAGTTCCTGATCAGTTCCAGGTTGATTTCTTTATGTCCTGCATCCAAAGAGAGTGGTGTCTTTAGTAATCGGGTCTTATAATCTGGTTGTGGTGGACAACCAAGAGTGATAGCAATGACCTGTGTTGTTCTATGGGTCTCCTTAACCAATACCTTATAGGGTGTATCCCATGCCTGACATTGAGATTTTTATTTAATAACCCATGTCTTCTGGAAGCAACATTATCCATTCAGAGAGGGTATTTCTGTTCAAACTCTTTTTTTTCATATTCTTTTATTTTTCATTCAAAAATTTACACTTCCTCCCCTTCTCCCAGTCCCCTCTCGCTCCCCCACTACCCCTCCTCCCTCCCCCTGCTTCCTTAAGAGGGGGCAGGGTACCCTGCCCTGTGGGAAGCCCAAGGCCCTCCCCCCTCCATCCCAGCCTAGGAAGGTGTGCATCCATATAGATGAGGTTCCCAAAAAGCCAATACATGCAGAAGAGATAGGTCCCAGTGCCATTATCATTGGCTTCTCAGCCAGCCCCCATTGGCAGCCACATTCAGAGATTCAGGTTTGATCATATGCTCATTCAGTCCTGGTCCAGCTGGATTTGGTGAGCTCCCATTAGATCAGGCACACTGTTTCAGTTGGTGGACCAGCCCCTCATGGTCCTGACTTCCTTGCTCATCTTCTCCCATATAGACATATAGTCAAGCTCTTTCTTAAACATATTTTAATTAGCTTGGAAACTAATGGATTTCCATAAAATTTCCATAAAAAGAGATCTGTCTGCCTCTGCCTCCCTGAGTGTAGCACAATTTCTAATTGGTCTTAATAATAAAAAACCTGAGTTAGATATTAGGGGTGAAAGCTGAAAGATGAGAGAAGCAGAGCACCCGCCACTAGAGAGGCCTCTGACCTCTACCAGTGCTCAGACTGAGGGTCCCTCTACGCGTTCTCAGACTAAATGCCAGACTGGATCCCGAGCTCTGCTCTCCTCTGCCTTGTGTTCCTCTCTCCACCTAGCCATATCTATCGCTTCATTTCCACCTCCCTAGAGCTGGGATTAAAGGTGGGCACCACCACCCCCTGGCTGATTTTCTCCTTTTTATTCATTCCAGGACCCCAGCCCATAGTGTGATACTGATCAAATTTACAGAAGCTGACACATAAACATACCCAGAGGTTTGTCTTCTAGGTCATTCTAGGTCTTGTCAAACAGACACTCAGCATTATCTATGATGGTTTAAGGGATTCCTTCAAGGGCTCATTTGGTCCAGTTAATTTTTTTTTTTTCAAAATTGGGTTTCTCTGTGTAGCCCTGGCTGTCCTGGAACTCCCTCTGTAGATCAGGCTGGCTTGGAACTCACAGAGATCCACCTGCTTCTGCTGGTCGAGTTAATTTTACACTTAAAGTCTGAGTCATTTTGATGTTGTACATTGGCCTCTTAGACTCTTTACTCCCAGAGCCTCTTCTGATCCAGTGTAGGTAAAGGTGGGGATGGGATAGCACTTGGAGATGCTGATTTAAAGAAGAAAAGGTTAAGGGCTAGGTGCACAACTCAGCAGGGAAAGACACTGTTGCCGAGTCTGACAACCTGAGTTTGATTCCCAAGATCCACATGGAATCCACATGGAAGGAGAGAACCCTCTCCCACAAGTCGTTCTCTGACCTCCACACATGTACTGTGGCATACACATGCCCACATACGTGTACACATACATAGAAAATTATCATTTTTTTTTTGGTTTTTCGAGACAGGGTTTCTCTGTGGCTTTGGAGCCTGTCCTGGAACTAGCTCTTGTAGACCAGGCTGGTCTTAAACTCACAGAGATCCACCTGCCTCTGCCTCCTGAGTGCTGGGATTAAAGGTGTGCACCACCATCGCCCGGCTGATAATTGTAATTTTAAAAATTAAAAAGAACAAAGGAACTATTAGTTATCCAGGTATGGCAGCTCATGTCTATAATTCTGGCAATTGAGGAAGAGCTGAGACAGGAGGATTGCCATGAACTTGAGGCTAACCTTGTCTACATTGTGAGGCTTTGTCTTGAATAACTAACTAAATAAAGAAGGAGCAGTTGGTGGAAATGACAGAATTCCTTTGAGAGGCTAAAGGGAGAGCAGGGTGAGACTGTTTAATTTAATGCTTTTATATAAAAAAACTTACTTCGTGTGTCTGGAGGGCATGTGCTAACAGAAAAGATAAACCAAAGAATAACTATTTATGTATCTAGCATCATGGGAAAGATTGATACAATGTAATACACATTTCTTTCTTCTTTTTTTTTTTTTGTTTTTTTTGTTTTTCGAGACAGGGTTTCTCTGTAGCTTTGGAGCCTGTCCTGGAACTAGGTCTTGCAGACCAGGCTGGTCTTGAACTCACAGAGGTCTGCCTGCCTCTGCCTCCCGAGTGCTGGGATTAAAGGCAGTGTGCCACCACCGCTCGGCTATGTAATACACATTTCTATCTCATACAAAGTATATGGGTTCTCCCTAAAGCCATTTGCTACTTTTTACCTTTTTTGGTTTTAGCAAGTAGCATTCTTAGTGTATATTCAATTTCCCAGGGAAAACAACCTCTGAAGATGTTTCAGTTATTGGAAGAGCATAACTTCCATGTAGTAAATGGATTTAAATGTCTTCATTCCTAAATGAAGTAACAAAAATCAGGTTAAAGATGTTAGACTTTTCTATTTTTGCTGGGCAGGAGGACCAGTGAGGTTCCAGGAGTAGCTTGTCCCTGCCTGCCCTGTGCAAGGGTGGGGAGTGTTCCTGGCCTTTCCATGGTGGTGGTGATTTAAACTCAGGTCTTCCTGCTGGCACAGAAAGTACTCTTACCCACTGAGCCATCTCAACCCCCAGGTAAGGCCTTTCGATCCATGTAGTTCTTTCCTTACCCCGGCTCTTTCTCCCACCTCCCTTCCTCTCTTTTCTCTTTCTCTCCTTCTCTGTCACTTCTTTCCTTTTTATTGTCAGTTGGAGCTTGTTGCCTAAGGTGTCCTTGAACTTCTGGACAGTACTCCAGGTTCCAAGTAACCAGAACTGCATGCTTAGGCCACCCTCCCTTCTCTCATTTGTGCTGTCATCAGAAATTTGGGGCATTCCTTCGTGGTTACCAGATGATACCAGGAAAATCAGGGTCCCCCTTGGTGTTCTTGGTCTCAGTAATAAAATAATTTAAGTATGGACTCGAGTAGAAGCTTGAGGACAGTTTTGTTGGAGTTTAAAAGAAAAACTGCAGGGCAGGCGAAGTAAATCTCTGCAGTGCCTAGAGAAGGTAGTAGAGGAGAGAAGGAGAAAGGCTGTGTGGTTAGAATTAAGCTTGCACAGAGGTGAGCCTCAGGGTAGCAGGTAGCTACATGGTGGGAAAGGAAGCTTTAGAGAAAGGCTAAGAAATTCCAGCATTCTAGGGAGCTCAAAGTGTTAGAGAAAGCACACTTAGAAAAGAGAGAGAAAGAAAAAAAGGATGTAGCTCTTTCTGGGTAATTTAGAAAAGTAGGCAGATATAAGCTGCTTGTCTGTAGTTATGTAAGAGACATTCAAGGGGTGAGAATTCTGAGAAGGAGAACTGCATTATCTTATTAAAAGGCTAATTAGTCTACCTATCTCATTAGCATGGCTTAAGAGGAACCCACTTTCGTAGGGGTGGTCTCATCTTCCTGAGGGGTGGTTCCTTGGTCAGGTGATTGACTTGCCCAGTCCACCATTCTAGAGATTCTATTCTCTTGACCAGAAGTATTCTTTTTTCTTTTTTTATTGGTTTTTATTGAGCTCTACATTTTTCTCTGCTCCCTTCCCTGCCTCTCCCCAACCTTCAACCCTTTCCCAAGGTCCCCATGCTCCCAATTTACTCAGGAGATCTTGTCTTTTTCTACTTCCCATGTAGATTGGATCCATGTATGTCTCTCTTAGAGTCCTCATTGTTGTCTAGGTTTTCTGGGATTGTGATTTGTAGGCTGGTTTTCTTTGCTTTATGTTTAAAAACCACTCATGAGTGAGTACATGTGATAATTGTCTTTCTGTATCTGGATTACCTCACTCAAAATGATGTTTTCTAGCTCCATCCATTTGCCTGCAAATTTCAAGATGTCGTTATTTTTTTTCTGCTGTGTAGTACTCCATTGTGTAAATGTACCACATTTTCCTTATCCATTCTTTGGTCGAGGGGCATTTAGGTTGTTTCCAGTTTCTGGCTATGACAAACAGAGCTGCAATGAACATAGTTGAGCACATGTCCTTGTGGCACGATTGAGCATCCTTTGGATATATACCCAAAAGTGGTATTATTGGGTCTTGAGGAAGGTTGTTTCCTAATTTTCTGAGAAATCTCCACATTGACATCCAAAGGGGTTGTACCAGCTTGCATTCCCACCAGCAATGCAGAAGTGTTCCCTTTTCCCCACAACCTCTCCAGCATAAGTTGTCATCCGTGTTTTTGATCTTGGCCATTCTTACAGGTGTAAGATGGAATCTTAGAGTTGTTTTGATTTGCATTTCTCTGATGACTAAGGATGTTGAGCATTTCCTTAAGTGTCTTTCAGCCATTTTAGATTCCTCTGTTGAGAGCTCTCTGTTTAGGTCTGTACTCCATTTTTTAATTGGATTATTTGTTCTTTTGATGACCAATTTCTTGAGTTCTTTGTATATTTTGGAGATCAGACCTCTGTCTGATGTGGAGTTAGTGAAGATCTTTTCCCATTCTGTAGGCTGTTGTTTTGTCTTGTTGACCATGTCCTTTGCTTTACAGAAGCTTTTCAGTTTTAGGAGGTCTCATTTATTAATTGTTTCTCTCAGTGTCTGTGCTACTGGGGTTCTATTTCAGAAGTGGTCTACTGTGCCAATGCGTTCAAGTGTACTTCCCACTTTCTTTTCTATGAGGTTCTGTGTGGCTGGCTTTATGTTGAGGTCTTTGATCCATTTGGACTTGAGTTTTATGCATGGTGATAGATATGGATCTATTTTCATTCTTCTAGATGTTGATATCCAGTTATGCCAGCACCATTTGTTGAATATGCTTTCTTTTTTCCATTTGATATTTTTTGCTTCTTTATCAAAAATCAGGTGTTCGAAGGTGTGTGGATTAATATCAGGTCTTCTATTCGGTTCCATTGGTCCTCCTGTCTGTTCTTCTGCCAATACCGACTGTTTCGGGTAGACCAGAAGTTTTCTTGTAATGGGCCTCTTACTGCTGCTGTGTCAGTGTCGGTGTGTGTGTACACGGTTTGTATGTGCATATCTTTGTGGAGGGGCCTGAAGCTTCAACTTTGAGTGTTGTTGTCAGTCATTCTTGCAAATTCCTCCAGACTGGATGGCCAGCTTGCCTGCCCCTGTGTTAGGATTACAAGCATATGCTGCTGTCCTGGGCTTTACATGGTGCAAGGATCAGACTCTGGTCTCTGTGCTTATACAGTAAGCGCTTTAGCAGCAACGTCCTCTCCCTAGCCCCCTGCCCCTTTTGCTTCCCCTACTTTTTATTAAAAACACTGAAGATGGTGGTTCCTCTAATTGTATCTTGAGTTTAAAAGTGTCACAGGTGTTTGGAGATTCTTTACTGGATGTTGTAACCTTCTTTAGGGAAGGATGCAGATTCAGTTACATAACTTTCATTGAGTCGCACACATACAGTGAGAAATCCTCCCTCACTTCTGGGGCTTTGCTCACCTAGAGAAGTCTTGGATAGTGGGCAGGGTAGAGGTTCTTACTTGGAAGGGATCCGATCCCTCTCCTAATTCACAGCTGCCTTTCTGTAACTTTATTGGCCAGAGAAGGACCAAACATCTGTGGCCTTCTGCCTTTTGTTTTCTTATATTTTGGACAGTTTAGGATCTAGTGTTTTATCCCCCCTAATCCTAGAGAGCCTTAATGACCAGAGAATGTTCTAGCTGTACTGACTGTTCAGAACTATCTGGCTGGATCAGCAGCAACATACAGACCATGAGTTGGACTCTCCTGAAACAGAGCCTGCAGCTGGAAGCCTGAATCAAGTGGCCATTGTGCTGCTCCTATCTCGGGGCTCCCCATGCCAGTGCTCAGCTTGTCCTCACATATAAATATAGGTCTCTCTAGATATAAAAAGTGAGAGAGTCTGTAAATTGCTTTTTTTTCTATACCCCCTTTCATGAGGCAAGCTAATGAGATGCATATCGTTAAAGGTCTGATGTTTTGTGGGATGGAGTCTTTTAAACTGGATGTGCCTGGCTTAGTTATGGCAAATATTTACCAAAAAAAAAAGGGACATACCATATAAAATTAGAGTTCTGAAAATAGTACTGAGAGAGGGAGGAAAAAAAAAAACAGGACAGAAAATACAGGCCAGTCTGTTTGGGGAAAAGGGAAAAAGATAAAATGAGAGAAAGCGCCGGCAGTAAAAACAGCATCTTAGTAAACAGACTATAAAAAAAATGTGACCTGCTTTCTGGCAACCCTGGCGGCTGTTGAGCGGGTGAAGGTGGCAGAGCTGGCGTCTGTGTGGACACACGGTGCCCGGGGCGCATGGCTCCCCTGGCCTCGCAGGGCGTTAAATTTAGCCACATAATGATGGGCCTGAGTAGCTGCCCCTTGTTGACCACACCATAATTACTGCTTTGCTTTGTGAATTTTATTTTGCTTATTCTGTTTCCTCCTTCTTTGGCACAAAAGAGGCCTGGAGTGGGGGGAGCCCCGCCCCCACGCCCCTCCCCTTACTGGACAAATGAGTCTTCACAGAAACTTGGGCTCTTGGGCCATCAGAGTATAGAGTAAGAGCCATTGATGAATCAGAGTGGGAGGAAGGGTTGCTGGCTTCCAAGGGTTTTGCCTCTTTGGTCCTGCTTCTTAGTTCCTCGGGGCGCGGGGGTGGGGGCGGGGGGATGTCCTGAAGGCTTTGGCCTGAAGTGGCACTTTCACGTGAGTCTAAAATGTCAAGATTTACTCTGTTTACACCCTCAAGAGTGAGAATCTGCCAGGTGTCGTTGGATGCTTTGGGTGTTTGGTCCTAAGCCTTCCCCTAGCCACCTCCCTCCAGTTAAATCCTTGGAAGCCTGGAAGATTTGACAGCGTTTTGCATCAAGAAAAAGTACAGCTGGGCATAGTAGCACACACTTTTATTCCTCGCACTTGGGAGGCTGGGGCAGGCAGATCACTGTGAGTTCGAGACCAGCCTGGTAAACACAGAGAGTTCTAGGACGGCCAGGGCTACATAGAGAGAGACCCCTCCCCCACTTCCAAAAACAAAACAACAGATGCATGTTTTGAATACTTTAGTTATGGTGATAACAGAACTTTTACTTGTCAGTGACTCTTTAGGTAACATAAAATACAGGTGTGGAAGGCTGGGGCGATAGCTCGGCAGGCATGAGAACCTGAGCTTGCGTGTGTTCATTTATGTGCAGGTGGGGAAGGGTGCACATGTGGACGAGAGCAGACTTGGATCTGCCCTTCCGCCATTTGAGATTCAAACTCTGGTCATTTAGCTTGGCAGCAGGCACCTTTACTGGCTGAACCTTGTCATTGGCCTGGAACCTGAGTTTGGATCCTGAGCACCATGTAAAAGGCTGGATTTAGTGGCACATGTCTGTAATCCAGCTCTCAGGAGGGTAGAGGCAGGTGGATCCCTGGAGCTCAACCAACCTAGTCAATCTGTGAGCTTCAGGTTCATTGAGAGAACCTGTCTCAAAAATGAGATCAAAAGCCAGTGAGATGACTCACTGGGTAAAGTGCCTGGTGTTCCCAAGCCTGATGACTGGAGTGTGATTCCTGGATCATTGAAACACACATGGTAGAAGAAGAGAGGTGACTATGGAGACTGTCCTTGTCCTCTGGCTTCCACATGTGCCACACACACCACACCCTCCAAATTCAAACATCTAAAAAAGAATAAGGTGGAGAACATCAGAGGAAGGCACTTGGAGTAGACCGCTGACTCCCGTGGCCACTCAATTTTTCACCCACCTGAACACACATGAACATACAAACACACATGCACGCACACAAATTCATATTCAGAACAGAATATTTTAGTGAATCATCAAAGTTGTTCTTCTTGCATTTGGATAGGTGCTGCTTGGGATTTAGTTTGCTAGAACATGTCATGGTCTTTGTCTGGGAGATATGCTGAGCCTTAGCCTACCTGCAGGCCCAGAGAAGGGGCCAGAATATTTGTCCTAAAACCAAAAATAAATAAATAAATAAATAAATAAATACCATACTAGGGTGAGAACACAGGCTGTAAGGGTATTTGGAGAGTTGTATGGACTAGATACTGGGTCATTGGGGGTGAAGTTCTTGACTGTGACCTAGGCTGACAGCTACCTATGGCCCCAGAGTGGCCCTCCAACTGAGGAAGTGGTGGAAAAGGAAAAGTAAACAGGGGTTGTGGTCAGGGTCCTGGCTTATCCGCCATTGGCCAAGATTGTCCTATTTGTGTGTTGGGGGATGTTGGACTCCTCTGAAGCCAGGCATGAACGTGTCAAGGAGAAGCTTCTTGCAGCTCTTGTTTTCTCAAAACAAAGGAAACTCCTTGCATTGCTGGAAGTCGCGTGCTTGGGTACTGAGTTTGTTATTGCCTGATAACCTGGCCACCAACTCCTGCCCTCCTCTTCACCCCATACAGCAGTGACTTAGTGGGAACAGCTTCCTGTCCTCACCCAAGGCAGCAGGTTCACTCTCTCCTGACCCCAGTAGGAAGGAAAAGAGGACTTAGCCTCATATCCAGGACCTATTGGTGTCGTCCGTTGAGACCTTCAGCAAGTACTTTTCAAAATAATCTGACCTATGGTCTTGTTGCACATAAATGATAGCTGGCATGAGCCCCACAGCTTGTGCAAGTTCAACAGCATCCAAGCTGTTTGAAAGATACCATGTTCATTGAAGGGAGTCCTCTGAACATGTTTGGGTGCTATGACATAGAAGTGTTTAAAGTTTATGCTCGGCCTTCCTTATCATACCTCAATTCGTAGATCAGCACCAGTTTTCTGACCATACAGTTCATATTTTTTTTCTTTTTTAAGCAATAGATTAAGTACAACATATATTCTTTTAAAGATGGGATCTTGCCGTGTTGTCCAGACTGCCCTTGCATTCAAGGCCCTCCTCTTCAGCCTCCTGAGTAGACTGCTGGGATTAGAGTGCAAGCCACAGCACCCAGGGTTTGCTCTTACTTTAGATAGCATCAGCCTAGAGTTTAGAGACTTTGTGAAGCAGGGTGTGTCAGATTAGATTTGAGAGGCCAATGAAAGAGGATCATAGCAAATTTGAGGTCCACTTAGCAAGTTCCAGGGTAATCAGAGCTCCATAGGCAGACCCTGTTTCAGAAAACGAAAATCAACCAAATAAAAGAATCTTGTAAGTGAATTCATCCCTGTTAAGATCTGTCAGCCTAGTGACCCTACCCTTTTCAAGTTTTGTTGTTGTGTTTTGTTTTTGTTTTTAGTTTTTTTTTTTTTTTGAACCAGCATCTTACTGGATGGCCTAGTACTTACTATGTAGCCCAGGCTGACCTTCAACTTGTGACCGACAATCCTTTTGCCTTAGCCTTCTGATTGTTTGGATCACTGGATGAGTCACCCTGGATAAAAGACCTGGCTCAGTAGTGGTTAAGAGCACTTGCTGCTCTTGTAGAAGACCCAGGCTCAATTCCCAGTACCCATATGGTGCTCACAACCATCTATAAACAGTTTTGGGGGAACTGACACTCTCTTCTGTCCCCCTCTTGCATTGAATACACAACACTTGGAGAGAAAATATTTATACGCATAAAATCAAAATAAATAAATCTTTGTTGGGTGTGATGGCACACCCCTTTAACCCCAGCACTCAGGAGGCAGAGATAGGTGGGTCTCAGTGAGTTCAGGACCAACCTGGTCTATGTAGTGAGTTCCAGGACAGCCAGAACTACATAGTGAGACCCTGTCTCAAAAAACAAAAACAAAGCAAAACCAAAAAATCCAAAACCAACCACCCAAACAGGCACCCCAAACCAACCCCCCCAACACACACACAAAGAATTTCTAGGAAATTTCTGTCAGCTAGAAGCCCTGAGCCTTAGTTGCCAATTCATGCTAAAGGTGCTCCTGACATGAGATGGAAGGATGAACTAAAGGTTTCTTTCTCAATGCCAAGGTTCTGGGATTCTGGGGTTAAAGTGTGAGGCCATGAGATAAAATTAAGGACCCTGGAGATTTTCCGGTGGGATATTGATTCTAAGCTTTAACTGCCTTCTAGGCAATTTAATGGGGCAAGGAAGAAAGCGAAGGAGTGGAGGCTTTCATTTGGTTTATTTTCTAGTCTGCCACTATCGACTAGATATGAGGTCTTTCTTACACAGATTGATCACATGTTTGGCCAGCATTATCTTAGTCTTCTGTTAGAGGGCCACCAAATTGTTTCTAGAGGTTGAGAGATCTAGGATTGAGGAGAAGAGTAAATATTGACAGAGTTGGTGGAATTCAGGTGAGAGATAAGAAATGAGCTTTGGATTAGAAATGTGGATTATTGTCAGGGTTAGTTGACAGCCCTATTTGGAGGATGGCGGTGGTGAGGAAATAGTCAAGAAAAGAGGCTAAAAGCCAGGTCAACAGGAGAGCCAGCTAGAAGGCATCGGCTACACAATCAAAGGGTTTTTCTTTCTGGGTGGGGGCGGCAATAAGGGATGGAGAGAGAGCCTGTTTGAAAAGTAAACCAAGAGTTTAAAGGACTGGAGAGTCTCACAAGGAAAGAGGTGGGAATGTGCTGGATTCCACTGTTGCTAAAGCATGAAAAGAAGTGAGTAGTCCCAGCCTGAGCCTGTACTTCTTTACTGATACCCCGTTAGCTCAGGAGATCCACAATCAAGAAAAGAAACCAGGTAGAAGCTATTGGCCAAAATGAATCTTAAAAGGTTGGTGACTTCCAATCACCCTTAAGATACAGTCCAAACCCCCTAATCTGTCAAGGCCCTTTAAGATCTAAGCATTACTTTTATCTCTACTTTTATCCCTATTCTTACACTAGCTAGGCCACAGTTGTAACCACACCCAGACACCCCTTCTTTTTCAAATCTACACTTTCAGTCCCGGTGAGCTGCTGTCAGTTCCTGAGCCCATTGTTCTCTTTATCTGTAGTTTTTAGCATGTGGGGTCCTCCTTGTAATACCTCCAGCAGCACAGGCATGTCAGTGGCAGATTTTCAGCTTGTTTTTCTCATGTGAAGCACGTGTTTTACCACTGAACACCACTACCTGTCTGCCCCTTATGTCTGCCTTCCTTATGTGCTGCTCTCCTCTCCTCCTGCTGTCAGATGTCATCTCAACAGTATTGTAACTACTGTCTTTCGTGGTCCCTGGAGACATTACACAGTGTTTAAATTGGCTGATCCATCGAAAGCATTCAATAGTTTTTCTTGTTCCATCTCCTCTCTCTTCTCCCCTTTCATCCCATCCTTCTCTTCCTACCCTCCCTCTCCCCTCCCAGTCTCTCCCTTCCCTTCTCTCTTCTTTCTTGACAGGGTCTCACTTGTAGTCTAGGGTGGCCTTGAAATCATGATCCTCCTGCCTCAGCTTCCGTGATGCTAGGATCACAGGCATGCACTACCCCCAACAGCTGCCACAGTGTGTTCAGGGGACTTTTGACTTTATGATTTCATAGCAACTTGGTAAAATAGGCAAGATCCACTGAGCCAAACCAGCATAAAATGTTGATTACCTTCTTAGCTAAAAAGAATTAAAAATGAACTGGGTGTGGTGGCACAGGCCTTTCATCTCAGCACTCTGAAGGCTGAGACAGGTGAATCTAAGTTCAGTGCCAGCCTGGTCTATACAACAAGTTCAAGGATAGCCAGGGCTACATAATGAGACCTTGCCTCAAAATAAATAAAATAAAGAAATAAAAATAAAGAACCAGTTTACATAGTCATTGATTTGTTTTAAGTCCATAGGCTGCTTGAGGCTGAGGAGATATGATGCTTTGGCTCAGAGAAATTGAGTGAACCTAAGTCTCGCAGGTCACTGTGGTGGACAGAAGAACCCTATCCTTTGACTTGCTAGTGTAACAATTTCCACAACCCCACCTTGTCTCTGAGGCTCTGTTGTAATGAGATCTATCTGTGATGGGAGAAATGTGGGATGGGAAAGCCCTGCTGTATCTAGCCATCAACCTGCCAGTTGAAGTGCAAAGTCAAGGGAAGGGCTAGAATCGCGCAATGTGGAGAGAGCTGAAAAGGGGACTGGAAGGGCCCTCTGTCCTGGAGAAGGGTCTCAGGGATACTGAAAAGGGGACTGGAAGGGCCCTCTGTCCTGGAGAAGGGTCTCAGAGATACTGAAAAGGGGACTGGAAGGGCCCTCTGTCCTGGAGAAGGGTCTCAGGGATACTGAAAAGGGGACTGGAAGGGCCCTCTGTCCTGGAGAAGGGTCTCAGGGATACTGACGTTTTCAGTGGCCAAATGCTTTCCTTGGGGCCAAATGGGGGTGAGAACAGAAGGGGGGCACAGCCATCTTCCAACACCACCCGCTCTCCGAAATAAGGAGGGCGGAGGAATTACAGTGTAGAGTGATGCCTCTGAGTCCTTTTATCCCTCAGTTTGGGGACTGGAGTTATGGGATATCATCATCCATTTCAGTGGGAAACATAGTCTTTAGGCAGGGTCGGCCATAGGGCCGGGTTAAGAATTTATTCCTGTGCCCCGCCGTGGGCCAGCAGGGATCAGTAGACTTTAGCCTGAGGACCAGACACTCTCTGTCCTGCTGTTTCCCAAGTGCCTCCTGGAAAGTGATTCAAGGCCAAGGTGACAGTGGGTTTGGAGCCCAGATGAAAGGGTTTCGGGGACCACAAGACAAGATCCCTTGTGTGGTGGCCGCTGGAAAGAGGAGGGAGTGTGTGAAGGTCAGTGACGCAATTGCCTTGGCTTGCAGGCAAGGAGGAGGAGAAGGCTCTCAGTGTCTCCTTATAAAGAGGGCGTCACCACATGAAGCAGGGGGTGAAGGTGATCCCACTGTGAGTCACCCAGGAAGGGACGCCGTGTGCCCAGAGCCCAGAAGGGAGGCTTTGTGGATTTCCCACTCTTTCCTTCTATGGTCTTGTGCGTAGTATGGGTTGTTTCAGTCAGGCCAGTTACATTGCTCCTTTTTTGCCTCTAACCACACCCCCCTTTGTACTATTCTTAATATATATGAATTTTGAATATGTCAATTTGTTTTTGAGTTCTAGTTTTTCTTTTCTACTGAAATTTGGAATCTATTGATTTCAAGAAACCCAAACCATAACTAATTGTGTTTGCCTTTCAGAAGATGGCCTGACAGCTCTTTGCCAAGCACAGTTCTTAGATTGTGTTTACTTTCCTCCTTATCTTCAGCCAAGGCAGGTATCACATCCTGGACTGGAATCTGGAGGGATTCTAGGGTGCCCTGGATCCAACTGCCACTCACTTGATGGCAGCTATAGTCTGGCCTTTATTGAGGTTTGGGACTGCAGAGAGCTCTGGGGAGTGTCCCTGTAATCAGCCAGCCACCAGTCCCACACTGCCTTGTAATAAAGCAACTCTATATTTGTTCTGTTTATAGTCTCCTCTGTAATAATGCCACAGCCCTCACTTCTCTTTCTCTTTAGGGAGATTTTCTGGGTAATAGAAAATTCTGAAATGTTAAAAGAGAAATGTAGACTCTGAAGACATTTTTATCTAGACTGTCTTCATCAGGAAAGATGTCCAGGAAAGACAGGAAGTCTGTGCCATGAGGAAAGCTGTGTGCTGCTGTGAGCATGCATGTGTTCACGTGTGTGGGTATGTGTATTGTGTATGTGCATACAGCACACATGTGTACACATGTGTACTGTGGTCAGGAGAATGTATGTATGAAGAGAAGGCCATATGGGCTAAGCTGTGGGTATATGCTGTGGCTGGGGCACATGTGGGCATAGCACCCTGGTGGATAGCGTGAGAGGTCTAAGAAAGGGCATGCACAATAATGAAAGCCCCGATCTGGGCAGGTTGCAGAATGGTCAGGTGTGTTGAATGGTGCTCAGAGTTTAGCTCCAGAATAGAGTCTTTTCAAGCTGCCATTCCATTCCTTCTTTCCATGATGCTCCTCTTCTCTGTCCCCAGCCTTTTGAGGCCTAGACCCAGTAGTGTTGCTAGTGTTCCTGCCTTTCCCTCACCTCCTCTGCAGTTAGCCAGAGACACACTGCTGGGGAAAGGGTCTGTGTTCCCTACCCCCACAGTGGAGGCTCTGCATTCAGATTTAACCTGGATGGCTGACACTGAGAGTTGTTGTTGCCAGGCTGTTACTAACAATTCTGATTCTGCCTGTTTCCCTCCCTGCCTAACCCCCCCCCCGGATTCTATAAATACTTTATTATATGGCACTAGTAAAACTTCAAGTATTTCTTTTTATTAGAACCACATAATATGGTAATTGTGTGACAGAACACAGCTCCCGTGAGTAGCCCCCCTTCTTCCTAGGTGTGGCCTCTCACCACCTCAGCTTGGGTTAGGTCCACAGGCCCCTCTGTTCTTCCTGAGTGTGCATGAAGGGGGCTGGGTCAGTGTTTTTACACAGAGCTGAAGGGTCAAGGCTTTTGAGCAAGATCAGCCTAGAAGAATGATGAGATGCTTTGCAAGTTTTAAGAGTAGTACATCCTAGTGTGTGCATGCAGTGAGAATCTCTTCATTAGCATTAAGTTTTACTAGTCCAGAGGCTCCTTGACCTGCTTTTCCTTTTAATAGGACTGTCATGTGGCATAGAAGTAGGCTTGAAACTTAGAACCAGGGTGAGGGGCAATAGGATTCTTTGGTTAATTTTGATTCACAGTACTATTTAAAAGGGGTGGGGTGGGGCTGGAGCCATAGCTTAGTGGTTAAGAGCTCTGCCTGCTCTTAACTTTGCTTTGCAAAGAACCGGGGTTCTAGTCCCAGCACCCATCTTTAACACAACTGCTTGAAACCAGGGACCCAAGCTCCCTTATGGTCTCCAAGGGCACTGTACAAACTTAGTGCATAGAAATACATTTTGGTAAAGCACCCAACCTACACAAATTAATAAAATATTTAAAAAGAAATCATTCTTCTTGATGTCTCCTGGCTCAAAATCTGTAGGTGTAAATATCTTTTTAACACACACACACACACACACACACACACGAGATTGAACCTGTGTGCATTATGCATGCCCAGCAAGCTCTCTACTGCTGAAATACACCCTAGCTATAGGTATAAATAGAGATTAACCCTTTTCACTACCTCTTCAGCCTGAGAACGTCTTTCCTCTGAAACTTGTTATTGTTGTCTTTGTTTGCTAATCCAGTTTATAGATATTTCATTACTGTTAATATGTGACCTGCAAACTCCATATTTAGTTAACTAATTGAGTCTTATTATTTGATCCTGGCTTCTGTCTAATGTGATCTGACTTTGAACCTTGCCTACCCCTCTGCTTTAGCAATTTAATTAGGTCAATGTATTTGTACCAATGCTCCCCCTGCCCTGGATTGTGTATGATTTAGCTTCTATATCCTAACTTGCAAAGCAAGAGAATTGGGGATTCCTACCCAGGTAATAGCTAACAGAGCCAGTGCCAGGGGTGTGAGGCACATGTTTAGTCTTTTCTTAATTGCCCACGTGCCCATGTTTGCTTAGAGGCCAACCCCTAAACTGGCCCCTACCATCCACCCATTACTCCCCGTGGGTATGTATGGGCATATGCTCATTCCACCTTTCTGGCCTAGCCAAGGCTAATATTAGACCTTCTAGCTGGGCAGTTATTCCCGAAAGCCACAGGGCGTTGTTAATATTCATGTGACCACAGGGACTCATCAATATTCATGAGGTATCCACAGTCTTCCTTCAAGCTTGGAGAAAACAGGAATGATTAGAGTTTCTAGAACTTAAAACTAACCCTATTTCCTAGAGTCTTTTGAGGAAGAAGAGACAAACCTTAAGAGTAAATGTCTGGGCCAAGAGTAAAAGGAGTTTTCTTGCCAATATCCTGAACTGGTCTGACAACTTAGTGGAGTTGTACTGGATGGCTACTGTGAATGTTATTGTCCTCACCCAGCATTTACTGAATGCTACTAGGTTTAGATTTCTCGAGCACAGGTACTGGAATGGGAGATAGGGAACTAGCATCTCTGAGTATATGTGTCTATATGTGTTTGCATGTGCATACATCTGCATTTGTGTGCACATGCATGTGGAAACAAGGTCGATGTCCTTAATCACTCTCTTATTTGAAAACATTTTTAAAAAGTTTGTGTGTGTATGTGTGTTCATGTGTGTATGTGTGCACATTTATGTGTGTGTGCACATTCATGTGTGTGAATGGAGGTGCACACATGCCAAAGCATGTGTGTGGAGAGAAGAGTGCCTCTACCTTGTTTGAAACAGAGTCTCTTGCTTTTTCCCCACTACATGTGCCAGGCTCACTGGCCTGTGAGCTTCTGGATATTCTTGTCATCTTCCTGTAGAAATGCTGGGATTACAGATGTGTGCTACTGTGCCTGGCTTTGCATGGCTTCTGGGGACTCACTCAGGTCCTCATACTTATGTTTTGTTAACTGAGCCATCATCTCCTCAACCCTCAAGCTTATTTTTTTTTTGAGTCAAGGTCTCTCACTGAGCCTTGAGCTTGCAAATTCACCAGCTAACCAGTGAGCTTCATGGATCCTCTTGTCTCTGCCTTCCCAGTGCTAGCATTATGGGTACATCCATCAGACCCTGGCATATCTATATCTACCTCTATCTGTCTATCTGTCTATCTGTCTGTCTGTCTATCTATCTATCTATCTATCTATCTATCTATCTATCTATCTATCTATCTATCTATATGGATTGCATTCAGGTCTTTCAGCTTGCATAATAAGTACTTTGCCAATGGCGCTACCACCCCCAAACCCAGAAACCAGCATTTTTAGTACTTGTTAAGTGCTACAGATACAAAGATGACTGACCTGATTCCTGCCCCAAGAATCAGATGTCTTAGAAGTGGGGTCAGGTATTTATGCACACACAACCCAAGAAAAAGTGCTATACAGGGAAAAACAAAGTACCTAGTGAGGACAAATAGAGTATTCTCTGTGAGGAAATTAGTGGAATCTCAGAAAACTCATGAGAAATGGCTAGATCTAAAACAGAAGTTCTCAACCTGTGGGTCATGACCCCTTGGGGGGGTCAAATGACCCTTTCTTAGGGGTGGCACCTAAGACCATCAGAAAACACAGATATTTACATTTTGATCCATAACAGTAGCAAAATTACAGTTACGAAGTAGCAACAGAAATAATCTTAAGGTTGAGGTCAGCACAACATGAGGAACTGTATTAAAGGGCTGCAGCAGTAGGAAGGTTGAGAACCACTGATAAGGAAGGTCACTTAGAAGAACCTTCTTCTGGATTCCTTGCTTGTTAGCCTTGACTGCTGTTGCCTTCATCAGGGGATCCCTGTCCTCAGACCTGTTAAGTAGATCCTCAAAGTATGCACTCTAAGGTGGGGGAAAGTCTGCTGTTCTTTCCCTCCCTTTTTTCTCCCTTGAAAGAACTTAGTTCTCTCAACTGTGGTCTATTCTTTGTTTTGTTTTGTTTTAAGGAAACTTAGCATCAGAGTTAGCCATGGTGGTGATGCACACCTTGAAGGTGGGGCAGGAGGATTTGGAGCTTACAGTCATCCTCAGCTCCATATCCAGCTGAGGCTATCCTCAGGATGGGCACATCTGTAATCTAAACGTGGTAGGTTAAGACAATAAGACAGTTGGATGCTCAAGGCCCACCTGGGCTACACAGTAAAAACAGTTGTTTTTTGTTTTGTTTCGTTTTTAAGACAAGATAAAAAATCTATTGCCTTTGGATTTTTCTGGGTTGTTATTTTCTTTCTTTCTTTTTTTCTTTTCTTTCTTCCTTTCCTTCCTTCCTTCTTTCTTTTTTGAAATGGCCTCATGTAGTCCAGATTGGCCTCAAACTCATTAGGTTGTCTTTGGTTTCTTGATCCTTCTTTCTTCACCTCCCAAATTCTGAGATTTTAGGCATGAGATTCTGCCTAAAGAATATAAACTAATAATAACAACAACAAAATATAAAACAAAAAGCCCAAATCAACCAACTAAACAAACAAAATACTTGAGATGACAGTATAACTAAAGAAATAATAGCACAAGGTCCCAGGCAACCCTCCCATTGTGTTTAGTATCTGTTGGCTCCTGGAACTTTGATGTCATGCTTGAAAGATTCTATGGGGGCCTTCATACCCAGGAAAACCAGGACAGTAATGACAGAAATGGATCATACTGCCAGCCATTTCATTCATACTAGTCCAAGAAGAATA
This sequence comes from Ondatra zibethicus, assembly GCA_004026605.1. NCBI lineage: Eukaryota > Metazoa > Chordata > Mammalia > Rodentia > Cricetidae > Ondatra > Ondatra zibethicus. The sequence goes on along the minus strand of PVIU01009567.1, from coordinate 55,197 downwards.
AGCTTATAATAGTAATGCTATAGTTGTAAGTAGAGAGACTGTCTTACCTGATAAGACTATCACTAGAAGCTTTGGGAACCCCTTTTCTAGAATTCAGGGTGCCTTCTCTAATGACCAGTGTACCAGTCTCACTTGGGAAAACTAGGGAGCTAGATGAGGAGAGGACATGCGTACCCTATAATTCTATGGCTGACTTTAGTCCCCTTAACTTACCAGTTTCTGATAAGATCCATAAAAAAACCTCTCTTTTCTTATAGAGGACCAGGGTTTGATTCCTAACACCCACGTGGTGGTTCACAGCCATCTATAAGTCTACTTCCAAGGGAATATGATGCCATTTTTCTGGTTTCTGTAGACACTGCAGGTGTGTGTCCCATAGACATATTTGTAGGCAAAACAACCATACATATATAATAACTGAATTTTAAAAAACCCTCTCTTCATTCCATTTGATGGAATCCCATATATTTTTGTGGTGACATTTGGAGAAATGCTTATTATATACATTTTGAACCATTAATCCCAGTGTGGGACAATCTCTCCCTTCTTCCTACTAAAGACCCTGGGGCTGGAGGAAGCGTGTGGCCCCTAGAATTGGTTCAGTATTGTGTAGTAGGGTAAACTCAATTTCGGTCTTTAGAGACAAAATCTCCAAATTTTCTTCCTCTCCCCTCCCCACAGACTGGCCTGCTGCCTTGGAACTCACTTCATAGTTCAAACTCAGGGCAATCTTCCTGTCTCAGCCTTCCAAGCACTGGTATTACCCATCCATCGCCCCCCCCATCTCCTTCATTTTATCTCTTTACAAAGTCATGTATGTTATTATTTTGATCTTTGTGGGTCACACAGGTATTCTTTAAAATGGATGAGGCATTTCTATACCTAATATGTCAGTAGGTAAAAGATTCTAGAATGTACAAGAATGTAGACCTTGTATCTCTTACCATCCTAACTTCAGTTCATGACTGGTCCTTGGTAGGTGCCATAGAGATATCTGGCAAGTTGAATTAACAGATGTATTATCTGTGGGATAAACTGACTTCTCAGTGAACCTGTTATATATCAGAACAAGAGACATAGAAATGACAAGGCAGTATGAACTGTCTAAGCATTACTTGTGGAACACTGTTGTCATTATAGTGTTGGATGAGAAGTCCTTGATCATGTCATGCAGGTGCAAAATCATAATCTCTGCTTAAAACCCAGAAAATCCAAAATAGGATGCTGTAGAGAGAATTTTAAAATAGACAGACTTATTAACTAGAAAAATACTTGTTGAGTTCTCTTTGTTTTCAAATCCACAAGACTCTTGGAAAAGGAACTTTGCAGACTAATGACTTTAACACCGGAAATAAACACACAGTAAAAGACTCTGGAGAAGTGGTTCTTAGCCTGTGGGTCACAGCCCCTTGGGGTTCAAATGACCCTTTTACAGGGGTTGAATATCAGGTATCCTGCATATTAGATATTCCGATTACAGTTAATAACAGTAGCAAAAATTACAATTATGAAGTAGCAATGAAAATAATTTCATGGGTGGGAATCACCAGAACACGAGGAACTGTATTAAAGGGTTGCAGCATTAGGAAGGTTAAGAACCACTGCTCTGGAGGAACCAGAAAGGAATTGGAGTTGGAGTTCCCAAGATGACAGACCTGGAAACTAGAGTGAATTTCTCCAGAGTCACCCTTTGGTAGAAATTAAGCAAGTACCGCACCACTGAGATATATTCTGGTTTCAGAACTTACAGTTAATATTCTCTTGAACTTTGTTCCTGTAGCATTTGTGATGAAATAAGGAAGGCAAATTTCAAGCCCATCCTTGTCCACTCAGCTACCAGGGAGTAGACAGCAGGTGGCGCCAAAACATTGGTCTATTTGTGTGCCTGGGACTGGTGATTCTGGGAGGGAGGGATTCTCTTGATTGGGGCTAGGGAGTTGGAGGATTCCTTGCCTGAATGGCTCAATAAGAAAGTAGGCTTGGTGTCTTTTAGATTCCCATTACCCAGTCATTGACTCTTGACAGCACACCTTGGCAAGATGGTTAGTGGGAGGGAGGGATCCCAGCAGTTCTGAGCCCATGAACTGTCTCTTCTGAGCCTTGTGCTATCAGGTACAATGGTTTGCAAGGCCCTGGCCTCATTCTGTGGGCTGTCCTTTTCTCTGTGATTTGTTTTGGGTCATCTTGTTTGTAGTACTAGGGATCAACTCAGGACCTTGTGCCTGCTAAGCATGTTCTCTGTTGATGACTGACCTTCACCTGCATCTGTTTTCTTTTTGTTGTTATTCTTTGTTTTCTTGAGACAAGGTCTCTCTATGTAGCTCAAGCTGTCCTCAAACTTGATATATGCACTTGACTTACCTCAGACTCACCGTAATCCTGCTACAACCTCCTAGGTTCTGGGAATACAGCTGTGCACCATCACACCTGACTTGATTCTACTTTATAACAGTTTTTCTTCCTAGGGTCCTTTCCTTGTTTCAAGACACTTCCACAGTTTATAGTTCCTGTTCCGTTCTTTTCTTTTCATACCTGTCCTCAACTCCAGTTTCTCTGGGAGGCTGGGATGGGGGTGGTGGTGAGAGGCACACCCTAGTTCCTGGACTAATTTAAAGTGGAGGTGTTGGTTGCAAGAGTGATACCAGGGAAACAAATTATTAGTGGCTCTTTGTCACTGAGAAGGAAGCAGTGCCCTGTCAAGACTGTGGGACACCAAAGCAGACTATCACAGCCACCTAGGCTCTGATCAAACTCTCAAGTTTGGCTGCTTAGCATCCCTGAGTTGGCACAGGCCTAGGCTGCCCCCAGCCCTGATTGATTCCAACAGCCTAGTTGTTAGCTCCCCTCCTTCTAGCATTGTCCCTGAGACGCCCCTAATTTCCCCACTCCCTTGGCAAACCCGCCGGGCTGTCTCCAGCCTTCATTCCTGGAGCTTGTTCCTTGGGCCTCCCCCTTCCCTGAGGCGTGTTTAAGGGCTGGGCGGAGCTGGCCGCCTGAATCCCCTGTGGCTCCTTTGGTTCCTGGTTCTATATATATCCCTGTCCTTCTCTGCACAGGGTTTGATATGGCTTTATGGGCATTTCCATCCGCTTTACAGACACTGCTACCACAGAGGCCTGTTTCACCCGAGAAACCTCAGTGGAGCCCGGCCTGTAGAGCGCTCAGTCTGGTCGCTGAATCAAAGCTCTCTTCTCTTCCTGCCCTCCCCAGCCCTCCTGCCCTCTGCCTCCATCTCCTGGCTCCTTAACCCCAAGTGAACAACAGAACCCTGAGGGAGTGCTCAGGCTCCTTGGCAGAGCCATCGGAGCCCCAGAGACTTGCGGAGAATTCCTTATTGTCCATTCTAAGCCAAGTTAACTGGGGAAGGTCTGACCCTGGTTTTTTAGTTTAGGCTCTGTGGTAACAGGGCGTTTTAGGGAAGAACAGATTCCAGCAGCATTGGCAGGTTCTCTGGAGGCCTGTGATGGGAAAGCATAGTCTGGGACGCTGAAGCTGAGAGAGTCTCTGGGATATATGAGGAGATGCAGAAGCAGACATGGGTTCAAAGTGATGAAGAGACCAGGAAATTCAGGCATGGTAATCCACATCTGTAATCCCAGCCCCTGGGAGGCTGAGGCAAGTGGATCACCAGCCTGAGTTTTCATAATGAGTTCCAGGTCAGCCTGGGCTGCAGAGAGAGACAATATCGCAGAAAACAAAACAAAACAAAACAAACAAACAAGCAAACAAACAAAAAGACAGTAAAACAGACACCACTCCTAGGAAACTTCATTTGGGTTATTCTTGGGTTGGGTCAATTAGTGGAATCTAGTTTTGAAAGGGGAAGCTTGTACAGAATAAAGGAGAAACCTTGTTGAAAAGTTTAAATTTGTATCAGGAAGAAATAGGAACCACTACCTTACCCCATTTTCCAGATGTTTGTGTACCTTTTGTATGCCAGGCACTCATCTGTGTCTGGGACCACTGTCACATATGAATTGATGTCTTCCATAACAAGGAGTGAAACTGAAGTTCAGACTTGGCCTCGTCCCATGAGGGATCAGCTCATCAGTGTGCAGTTGGGCCCAGCTAAGAAGGCAACTCACTGCTGGTGCCTGGAGGCCTTCATCCCTCCATCCATTTGTGACATTTGCTGTCCTGAGTGGCCTGGATAGGTATTTTCTTTTCCCTGTGGTGTTTGTTTACTGTTCTTTCGTGGGATTTCAGATTTCCATGATGGTGGAAGGCTTGTAAAATGAAAGGGTGGAGAAGGGTTACCGTGGCAGGAGCCAGTGCTGGGCCAGGTTGAGCCAGGAGCACAGACATCTTTTATAATGGTGTGTAGGGCTGGGAGGCTCATAAAGGCGATGCAGGCAGATAGAGGGATAAATCATGTAAGCAGTGGGCAGGGTGGTGAAGTCGAGGTTAGGAATTAACTTAGTGTTGGATGGAGCCCAGACTGTGGGATGGGAAGAGAGGCCTCTCCTTCAGCTCTGTTCTTTGCCTCTTCTTTCAGTCGGCCCTATTCACTTCAGGCTGTGACATGTTTGCCGTAGCCCTTCCTGTCCCTCCTCCAAGTTGCCTGGACTAAATCAACAAGGGAGAGTGTACCCTCGAGCAAGGGGGTGGGAAATATTCCATACTGCCTAATCATACTGCTTGAATCTTGCACATCTGAGTGGAGCAGGCTGTTTCCTCCCCTCCTACACTTTATGCAAAGGTGCCTACCTGGCTCCTTTTCTACCTCTTCTTGTGTATTATGACCTCCCTATAGAAAGAGGCCTTTAATCCTCTGGGATCATAAGGAAAATACAAAATGCCCTTTCAGCCATTCATCTACCTGCTGGTATAAGCTTAAACTTAACTTGGCTTCTTTTGAGAACTGGGGCAAATCCACATCACTACATTCAGGAATATTTTTGATGATAGAATGCTTTCCTCCTAAGTCTCTGTGTGTCATGTACAACACTTAGGATCTGAGAGAAAGGCAGAGAGGCCATGTGAGTTATTCACGTGGATTTATGTCTCTAAAGAAGTGGTGTTTAAAATTCCTGGAACACTCGTGTGTGTGTGTGTGTGTGTGTGTGTGTGTGTGTGTGTGTGTGTGTGTGTGTGTAGTGCTGAGCCTGAGTGGAGTCCTTTCCCTTCTCGGTCCTCTGTGTAATGCATTGCACATGGTGACTGATCAGTGTGTGCTTCTGACTTTCTGTTCTGGCCCTTGACTCGCAGGATTGGCCAGCCCCAAGCTCCCTCCTTTGCTCCTCCTTCCCCTCCACCATCTCTCCCTGTAAGCTGTCCTCTAATCATCACAGCTTTCAAGTGGACGGCTCAGCTCAGGACCGACTGCATCCCTTCCCTCTGGAGCTGTCAGAGGAGCGCCACTTTTCTTTCTAATTAGGCCCTAATTGAAACCTGGTTGCGTTTGGACTTCTTCTTTTCACTTTTTAGTTCCAGTGGTGGGAAAACATTAAGTTGAGGTTTGGGGTTTTTCCTCCCCATACTCCACCTCCATTTCTCTTCTTCTTTTTAAATACGGTGGGATGCTTTTGGAAAAATTGTCCCCAGCGTGTTGGAGCCCTCCTCACAAACCCCAGCCTTCCCCTAAAAGATTGGGTCTTCTCAAGTGGTTTGCATTGAACATGTCCTAGGCCCTGATGCCTGTGACAGTCTCTGTTAATTATAGAGGCTCTTTCCCCCCTCACATTAGTCAAAGGGGTTTTGTATGTTTTAACAGCGTTTTCCCTTGGCCTGAATAAGACTCTATTCAGGCTGTTTCCTGGGGCTGGTGAGTCGGCAGCACTCACAGGTACCCAGTAGCAATGTTTCCTTATTTGCTTCTCTGAGAGCTTCAAAGAGTACAGTGGAAGGTGCTTCCTAGTATGCCTGAAGTTTAGTCATTTCTGAATTTCCGATGGTCCTAAGGCAGCCAGAAACTTCTGCTGTGCCTGGATCTCAGACAGAAAGTAGGTCGGCGCCTGTGTGTGGACACATCCACTGGGCCTGTGAGTCTCCCCTCTATTTCTCTGTCTCTGTCTCTCTCTTTGAGACAGGACCTAGCTCTGGCTACTTTAGAGCTCATGACATAACTCACTGCTGGCTTTGAACTCACAGAGATCCACCTGCCTTTGCTTCCCTAGCACTGGGATTAAAGTTGTATGCCACATATCTAGCTGTGAGATTCTTCTTTCTGTCATCCTGTCTTGGTCATCCAGTTTTCATGTGAGAGTCCCCTTCTAGTTGGGCCACATCTGCTCATTTCCCTGGACCCTGTCTCTAGTGTTTATTTCTCATACCTGTATATAAGCCCTTTGTGTTTTACTGACCTATAGAGTACCTTACATTGCTATTATCTTCAGTATTAAAGTACTTTTGCTTAGAAGTCCCTAGGAATAATATTTTGCTTGCTTAGACTAAGACATTCTAAATAGAAATCAGTTCTAATGTCACATGATCTGCTTAGGAACATCTCAGAGAGACCAATCTACCACTCGGCCAGAAACACAGATCACTGAAAACAAATAGTATTCAACTGTAAACCTTGTGTGGGCTTGTAGTTTTCAAACTGTTGAAGTTGGGTGGACTGAATTTAGTTTGTGAAATATCAGGAGGGTCATAGTTGGAGCTGTGGGTAGAACCAGGAAACCCCTTGTAGACAAACGGATCTGCCACATCTGCTGGATAATAATCATTTGTCTTAGTGTGAGCTTTTTTGTTCTTTTCACAGAGTAACTAGTTTGTACAAAGTCCTAGATTTCTTCTGAAGAATGTTTTGCTTTATATGATGCTTGTTTCCAGTCCCTGTCTCACTCTTCTCCCTAGAATTTCCCTGTCAGAGTTATTGATTTTGGGGGGAGGGTGTACTCACTCATAAGTGAGTATTAGATATAAAGCAAAGGACAGCTGACTCCAGTCCACAACCCCAGAGAAGTTAGCTAGCAAAGAGGACCCTAGGAGGGATGCATGGATTTCCTTGGGAAGGGGAAATGAATTAGATCTCCTGGATAAACTAGTGTTGGGGGTGGCAGGGAGGGGATGGGGGCATGGGCACATGAGGGATCAGGTTGGTTGAGTTGGGAGCAGGATGGAAGGGAAGGGTAATGAAAGAGATAACTTGATAGAGGGGGCCATTTTGGGGTTAGGGAGAATCCTGGTGCCAGAGAAACTCCCAGGAATCCACAAGAATGACCACAGCTAAGATATAATATATAATAGTGGAGAGGGTGCCTGAACTGGCCTTCTCCTGTAATCAGATTGGTGACTACCCTAATATTCAACAGAGAGCCTTTATCCAGTAACTAATGGAAACAGATACAGAGATCAACAGTCAAGCACTGGGTTGAACTCTGGGAGTCCAAATGACGAGAGGGAGGAAGAATTATACGAGTGTGTATGTGTGTGTGTGTGTGTGTGTCAAGATCATGACAGGGAAAAAGAGACAGCTGACCTGAGCTCATAGGAGCTCATGGACTCTGGACTGACAGCTAGGGAGCCTGCATGGGATCCACCTAAGCCCTCTGGTTGTGGATGACAGTTGTGTACCTTGTCTGTTTGTGGGGCCCCTAGCACTGGGAGCAGGTCCTGTCCATGACACATGAGCTGGCTCTTTGGAACCTATTCCCTATGCAGGGATGCCTCGCCCAGCCTTGATGCAGGGGGAGGAGTTTGGTCCTGCCTCAAGGTGATATGACATGCTTTATTGACTTCCATGGGAGGCCTCCTCCTTTCTGAATGGAGGGGTGGGGAAGGATTGGGAAGAGAGGAGGGAGGGGAAACTGAGGTTGGTATGTAAAATAAATGAAAAATTTAGTAAAAAAAGAAAAGGAGGTTCTCTCCCCCCCACCCCGTGTGTGTGATTAAATGGACGGCAATTGTAATTTTCTACAAGTATGGAATACCTTGCAAACAATATCCATTCTGGCTATAGTCTAATGGGTTTGACCACAAACTGTAAGCTTATACGGGGGAGGCTAGTTAGCTTCACATATTTGTAGAAGAGAGACTACTGAGGCAAGCCGTTTGTCCCGGGTGTGAGGAGAGCACTCTCCTGTGAGTGAACTTGGAGAGCTAGTGTCTGTCAAGGACAAAGCTTGGTGACAGAGGCAAGAGGGCGACAGAGATTGCTAAGGGTTATAGTTTTGATCAGTATGCAAAGGAGATACTCCTCCACCTGCAGCTTAATTCCCCACCCAGCCCTGTCCATCTCTGTTCATCTGTCCCTCCCCACTTTGTTTCGAGTCTATGCTTCAGCACGTATTTGGTGCAGTGAACACAAAAACATCTTCCTGCCTTGTGACCACAGAGACTGCAACGTTGGGAATTCTTCCTGAATTGCTGACATGGCTCTGCTGTACAATGTTTGTGTTTTATGACACACGTTCAACAATATAAACTGTAATATATTAAGGTAAAACATTGAATGAGCAAAGCAGAGTCAAAAGACACTAGTGGTTTATACTAGCTTAGCACCAAGAAGGTAAAGGACTTTAATTTAGTCACCACCTTTTTCAGATGCAAAAATAGTAGCTGCTTGTTTTCTCCACGGTTTCAAGATATATAGTGTGAGCAGTGCACCACATAGAGGTACAGGAGCGCCATGCAAAACTGGGCATCTAATTTTGGGGAAGAAATCTTTAAGTACTTTTTATTTACAATAATTCTGAAATTTAGTGGGTATGTTAGTCTGCTTTCCATTGCCAAGACAGAAATACTTGAGAAAATGAACTTAAAGGAAAAAAAAGGGTATTTTTGGCTCAGGGTTTCAGAGGCTTCAGTTGTAGACGTGGCTGTGTTCTTGGGCTGTTAGTGAGGTAGAGCACCATGGTGAGGAACATGTGGTAAAGCAAAGATGCTCATTCCTGATGTCTGTGAGGCAGAGAGAGTAGAATGAGTGTGGCCTGGTGACAAGATATGGCCTCTAAAAGCTTGCTGCCAAGGCCCCATTCCCTTTACCTAGGTCCCACTGCCTAAGGTTCTTGTCACCTATTAATAGGACCATCAAGTTAGGAGTCCCTTGATGAGGTCAGAGCCTCCTAGGCTAATTAATTACTTCTTCCACAGCCTCCTTATGATCATTGATTGATTGATAACCAAACCTTTTTGTTTGTTTGTTTTTTCAAGACAGGTTTTTTTGTTTGTTTTGTTTTGTTTTGTTTTTTATAGCCTTGGCTGTCCTGGAACTAGCTCTATAGACCAGGCTGACCTTGTACTCCTAGTGATCCACCTACTTCTGCCTCCCAAGTGCTGGGATTAAAGGTGTGGGCTGCCACCACCACCACCCGACAGGAGGACAAACTTTTAACTCATGAGCCTTTGGGGTATTTCGTATTCAGACATAGAGTGGGTTTTGGGGGATGTGTGTGGTGACACATGTACGTGAATCTAGACTTTTATGCATTTTGCTATACATTGTAGATCATGAGCATAAAGGAGAGCATAAAAGAGGAAGAAGGCAGAGATTCAGAACAGAGCTAACTCTCCCAGTGTCTCTAATGTCTGTCCCTATCTACTGCAAGGGGAAGATCCTTTAAACAGTTCAAGGTGAGGTTAAGCTCTCCTTTGTAGCCTGAGACTTTGCCAGAGGGAGATTTTAGTTTGCCCACAAATTTGGAATATGAAGATAAACAATTAGCTGGCAAGAAATTAATAAAATAATATCTGTGTGGTTTTATAGTTGGCAAAGTACTCTCACTCATGTTGCCTTCTTTTGATTCTAGTCTTTGTGAATTAGGGCAGTATTTTTTTTATTAATATTTCTATTTTGTAGATGAGAAACTGGGGGTGATTGAATCCCTCAGGTTACATATCTAGTAAGTAGCACAGCCCAAACTCAACCAACTCAGTTGATGTTGTTTTGCTAGGTTACTTAAATTGGTCACCTGGTCATTGGTCACCTTATGACTCTTGGTTTGACCAAGGGCCAGGGTTCAAAAGGATAAGCTGCTCAGTGTTCTCCACATTCTGCTTTAATGTATTCTGCATCTCATTCTTCTTAACAACTTGCCTTCTGGATATTTCCTTTTTCTCCTCTATTCCTATTTCTCTGACACCCACCCCCACTTTCTGAGTTTCCCTTATTTACTTTCCTAGAAAATCCAGTGTGTAAGGCTTTGGGAACTTTGACTTACCAAGAGTGAGGACATTTCAGAAAGTATTTAAAATGTATTCTGCTCCTCTCATATTCATCTCCCACCCCCCAAAGTGGGGCCTCACCCCATCCTGCCATCATGCTGGCCAAGCACGTGGGGTAGCTGTGGTCAATCCCATTTATAAAGCTGGTAAATATGGGACCGGCTTCTGTCCCCTCCAAAGGTCAATATTTGTGCAGAGTTTAATTTTAACTTAACAAGCAGTTGTTTTCTGCAGCTGCCCTGCTGTGTTGTGTTGTATGTGTGCTTTCCTTTCCTTGCTACTGACTGTACATGTTTGTGCATGCATGCACGAGCTCCCCACCCCCACCTCCTGTGTGTGTCTTTAGATTCATGCTACAGATTTAATTCTGGTCTTCAGAGCCTGCTCCACTTGGCTAGTGAATCTTCTGTTTCCCAAAGGACATTAGCTGAAGGGAACTAGATAAAGGACAGGGTGGACCTAGGCTTTTCTAGGGGTGCGACGACAGAAGATGCCGTTTGGTCTCCTGTGACCCTGATGCTACCACCATATCTTTCCTTGCAAGGGAGTTTCTAGAATGTGGGATTTGAGAGAACTGGTCTCCCTTTTTAAAAAGCTGCACCACCATTTTGCTTTCTAATGAGTGTTAACCCTTGCTTAGGAAACCTGAATTTTAATTTTGCTAAGTGCTTCTTAAGTAAGATGAGAGGACTGGGAAAGCTAATCTGTCTTGTGTATTTTTTAGTATTCTGTGATTTTATGATAGGATATTAAGAGCAAATACCTATTCCAGCTTTAGATTTAAAATAAATGATCCCTTCTCTCCTTGCTAGTTCTTTTTTTTTTTTTTAAAGACTTGTTTATTTGCCATGTATACAGTGTTCTGCCTGCTCACCAGGAGAGGGCACCAGATCTCATTACAGATGGTTGTGAGCCACTATATGGTTGTTGGGAATTGAATTCAGGACCTCTGGAATAGCAGCCAGTGCTCTTAACCTCTGAGACATTTCTCCAGCCCCTCCTTGCTAGTTCTTAACTAAGGGATATAGCTTATGTTTTTTACAAGGGTTTTGTGAGGATAAATGAGATTCTGTTTAAGGGAACTTGAAGATATTTAAGTAAAGAGAAGTCTTAAATATTAAGTTCACTTTACCTATCCATGTGCTCTTCCACCAAACTATTTAAGTTTTTTTCTGCTTCTTGGTATGTCCCTGGCATAGATGATTTAGTCCAACAGGCATTCAGTCCATACTACCTAGAACCTTAAGATCCAAGACAGCTATGGTGGCCAGTGGTGCACAGGCTCAGCTCTGTGGCCACCTTCTTACACTAGCATGTCTAGTGATACACTAGAAATGTGCCCCGATCTCCAACCTTCTCATTTGCTCTCACCTCTACTGAAAGTTCTCTCTTCAGGTATACACATGGCTCATTTTCTCTTTAAGTTACATTTTTGTTATTCATTCTGTGGTGCATGTGTGTGCGGTGGGGGTTGAGGCAAACACACATCAGGGCATGTTTGGATGTGAGAGGACAGTGAGTCATGTCTCTCCTTCCATCACATAGATACTGAGGATTGAACTCAGATGTTCAGGCCTGGTTGGTGGCAGGTGCCCTTAACTTGCTGACTCATCTCGCCAATGCTTCTTTTTCTTTCTTTAGGTCTTTTCTCAAGTGCTACCTTCTGATTGAGGGTAGTCTGACCACCTTATCTACAGTTCCAACCTCACCTCCATCCTGACCCCAGCTAGCATTGTTTGTTTGAGAGATTGTAGCCTGAGTTGGCCTTGAACTTGCAGTTCTTCTGTCTCAACCTCTTGAATGCTTTATTGACATGCAGCACTATGCTCCCTGCTCTTTCTTTCCCTTTCCTCACTCTGTTTTTTTTTGTTTTGTTTTGTTTCTGTTTTTTTTTTTTCTGTTAGCATTTACCAGGGCCTATATTCTGCAGATGCTGCTCTTTAAATATGTTGCTTTTCTTCTCTATTGGGTTTAGACTCTCAATGCATGCAGGAATTTGGATCTGCATGTTTATGCTTATTCCCATTGCCCCTAGAACAATGCCTGGCTCACAAACTCTCCAGGTGTATTTGTTGAATACACCTTCCATGGGGAAGGAAGGGAGGGAGGGAAGAAGTAGTATCCCCAAACTCATGGTTCTTCCTAGGGGTATATACCTCACAAAAAGGTGGTCAGAATGATTTGGAAGGCTTTCTAAGCTACTCATACTTTTATCAGAATAACTCTGATATGCACCTCCTTGTCCCAGGATAACTCTGATATGCACCCCTTGTCCCAGGATAGCTAAGGGTCATTGCACATTGAATCACAGTAACTGGTGGGAATCTGTGCTGTGCCCCATGTGCATTGGTGGAAAGAAGAGTAGATAACTGCTGACCTAGGAGTCTGATGAGGTCTATTCCCCCGTGACCTGTGACTAGGGCAGCCTTCCTACTAGGGAGAGATTTGGGGTATTTCCTCCCCTTTCCCGCCTTTCCCTACCTCATGTACACCCCAAACTGTGACTCCTTGTCCCTCCTCTTCCCTTTCTACGTAGCCAGACACACAGAAGCTATCTATATGGTGAGCAGTTGTAGTTGGGACACAGAGAGCCCTTGATGGCTGCAAGTGCTTCTTGTGACATCAGCTGTGTGGAAGGAGGCTGTGGCTCTGGGTCCTGAAGGGAGGGGGCTGTTTTTCTCTTCTTGATCATTCACTTGGTGCCCGTCTGACTTATAAACTTTAATGGCCAGTTTTAAAGGTTACTGCCATGGGGCACCTTTGTTGCCAGTTTTAGTTTTTTAATTTGGAAACTTTTCCCCCGTTGTGGTCTTGGGAGGAAAGATTTGGGGCTGGGAATGGGTATTTGTGGGTGATGATGAGGTAGCGCAGCAACATTCTGGTTCTTCAGAATAACTAGAAACCCTGGCATATAAACCAGTGGCTAAATCGAACCCCAAATGAGAAGACGACTGGCATCAGGGTGTATAGTGTTGACTGGTCTAAGTCAAGGGATCAGAGGATGGAGACTTGCACTTTCTGGGAAGAATGGTGACCATATTTTGGGAAGGAAGGGACCATCTTACTATTGTTCTACCTTTTCCTTCATCTCTAATCCCTGACCTTTGTTCTGAATACGAACATCATTGACAACCACCAAATTTAACTGGGATGAATGGGACCAATTCAGATAATGAATTCATGACGGAGATTGTGATCCATTGGTGGCTTTCCAGTACAACTCAGACACAGATCTAACGTAAAAGCCTTAGAAAGTCTTTGGGCTAGCTCTAGCCTATAAACATACACACACACACATATGTATGTATGTAAGTATATATATTGCATCTATCTATCTATCTATCTATCTATCTATCTATCTATCTATCTATCTATCTATCTATCTATCTATATCTATATACCTTTTCTGCTCTCAGCATAACTTCACCTACCTCATATGCCAAAAGATAGCCATTGCCCATTTTAGTATACTACATCTCTGGGGAAAATATATTATTATAAAATAATACTCATCATAGCCTTTTTGAAGTCAGAAAGGATTATTCACAACATTCTCAGAAAACTCGTACTCTCAGGGTCTCTGTCTGAAACTAAGAACGTTGAGGATTTAAATGTATTTTGTAGGTGCTAGAGAAGCATCTTGAAAGGTTTAATTCTGGACTTTCATCCTCTCTGATTGCTTCTCTTGTGGACAACTGGAGTACACACGGCGAATAAGCTGACAGGCTCAGCAAGAGCATGCAGCTCTGTGGATGCTTAGACCTCATTTTCCCGCTCTGGTGCAGCCATGGGCTAAAATCAGGATTGCTGTAGAGAATTCCGGAGGGATGCTCATTAGAGGGTGAAGCAGTTCAGCCCTCCAGCACGTGCAGTATAAGGGTAGTCGACTTTAGGTGACTTCGATACCTTCTACAAGGCATGTATAAACTGGTCTTGGGTTCAGGTCTCACTCCTGACTGTTCTCAGCTGGACAAAGCTGGATTTGCTTCTTGTTCCTTGTGTTGCAGGGTGGAGGAGGAGGTGTGGAGTTGGCTCGGGATTGGGCCACAATTAGTGACCTGGAAGCTGGGCTGGGCACCCAGAGACTATAAATAGCAGCCATGGAGCAGTCGCTGAGCAGACTGGAAGCCCAGCCAGACTAGCCGCGTTTCAAGTGGTCTGGGTGGGATTTTTTTCCCCCTCTGTTAACCATTTGTACATCTGGTTTCCTTAGTACTGGTGGGAGCAAGAGAGGAGGGTGGAGTTGTGAGCAGAGCCAGTTCATATGTGGAGTAACTTCTGTTAGCTATGCCATATGTGAAACGTGATGCTTCCAGGACCCTTGGGACCAGTAAGGCATCTGGGAATGAGGATGGCATCCCTAAGAGGGAAAGCAGGTCCTAGAGCTGGGCATGTTGGTGAGGAATACAGAAGTCCTGTAGGGTCCAGTGACTGATCCAAGATATTGCGGGTATTCCTGAGGAGGAGGAACTGAGATTATTTGGGAGGAAAAGGGGCTGCTTATTTCTCATTATTCTATGAGTTACCCCCTATATCCCATCCAAATCCACCTCTTATCCCAACCTTACATTTCTTGCTTCTTTTCATCTATTCCTAGCATTTGCCATGGATTTGAAGCTGAAGTACTTTGGTACTTTGGTACTTTGGTTCTTTCTTTTCTTTTTCTTTATTTGTCAGTTCCATGTTCAGTTCTTTTTCTTTATTTGGATATATTAATTAAGATCCCTGGCTTTTGTTTAATTCATCTGTTGAACAAGCAATTTTGATAGCATACATCTTAAATGCTTTTAGCTAATTAATGTTTGTCTTTCTTCTCTGGGAAGCTCAGCTGTGGTGGGAAGTCCTCCTCAGTCTTACCTTCCTCACATTTCACAGTAATTCTATAGTTTATCATATTTTCTCTGTGGTTATTGTATTCTTTTTTCAGTATTTTCTTAAGATTTTCACATCCTAGTTTTTTTTAATCTCTCATGCAGATTACAATGCACAATTATTGTTAGTGTCATAGGAATCTCTGAGGTTCCCTAGAACCTGCCAGAAGGCAGGCAGGCAAACATTATTAAAACAGAAAGTAGGAAGAAGTGAGTATGTGTTCTGCAAGCTGCAGTTTGAGGGGTCATTGGTCCTGGGCAATGGGCAGTAGTCAATGAGAACGCACCTGGGAGATTTTGCTAGTTTGTACACATGTGGGGTTGGGAGATTCAGTTCCATGGCTTTGCTGATCCTTTCTCTGTTTTTTCTTTCCTCATCTTCTCTTGAAGGTATGTTCACTCATAGTGAAATCATAACTAGTGGGGTTTTAGACACCACTTTAATTTTAACACTGGGTATAGGACTATATTTTGCATAGTGGGTAAGGGACTTCCTATTCCAAGCATAGACTGTTAACATTAAGGTTCAGTTCTTCAAGCTTTAATGGTCCATCTGTGTGTACAAAGATCTCCTTTGTGCTTCATGCTGAGGACAGTAGTGCTTGTTGATGTCTGTGAACATGTGTATAGCATTGTTTTCTCAGTCCAAAGGGAGCAGTGTGTCTTTTACTTCACCCTCCTGTCATGGGGCTTTGATCTCTCTTCCTGATTTCATTCTTTCTTTTGCTTTGAGCTTGTTGGGCCAGGCTAAACAATTCCTCCCCTTTTAGGTGTTTACACTCTCCCAGTGCTGGCAGAAGGTTATCATGTCTAGTTTCAGGCGTCACTTAACACATCTGCCTAGCTTGTACACTGAGCTTCTCCCTTTTCACCGTTTTCTTCCAGTCCACACCAGTTATGGTATTTTTATTTTGTGTTTGTTTTTCTGTATGTGTGTGTGTTGCATGTATGTGCATGCATATTTGCATGTGTGGGGAACACATGCATGTGTACACGTGCAAGTGTGTGTGTAGCCTGGGGTTGATGTTGGAAATTGTTCTTCATTGGTCTTTCACCTTACTAATTGAGGCAGAGGTCTCTCAGCCAAACCCAGAGCTCACCAGTATGGTTAGTCTCACTAATGAGCTTGTTCTCTGCCTTTGGAAGCTGGAACTATAGTCAGGCCACTGTGCCCATCTGGCATTTATGTGGGTTCTGGGGATCTGAAATCTGGTCCTCACTCCAGCATTTTAACTCCTAAGCTATCTCACCAGCCACACTTATGTTACTTCTGCTGGAACTCCCTCAATCTTGTCTCTAAGCTTTGGTGCCAGTGTTCAATATTGGGGACAGGATCTAGGCAAGGTCTTCTCTGTTTTACGTCAACTTGACATAAGCTAGAGTCATTTTGGAAGAGGGGACCACAATTGAGAAGATGCCCCCACCAGAGTGATTTGTGGGCAAGCTTGTGATGCTTGATTGATAATTGATATGGGAGGGCCCAGCATACCCTGGGTGGTGCCAGCCTGAGCTGGCTGTAGTGGGCGCTGGGAGGACACAAGCTAGTGAGCTTCACCTTAGCCTCTGCCTCCAACTCCTGCCCTGAGCTCTTGTCCTGGCTCCCTCAGTTACGCGGTGTGACCTGAGAGTCGTAAGATGAAGTCAGCCCTTCCTTTCCAAGTTGCTTTTGGTCATGGTATTTTATCACAGCTAGGACAGTCTGCTTAGAAACAAGGGAAAGAGAAAGATTATTTTTCTATATTCAAGGTATGATGTCTCCCAACCCTGGGGTTTGAAGCACCTTAGCTATGTTGGAATCACCTTTCTTTCCAGTCATTTATGTAATGAACACTTGTGAGCATCTAATATACACTGGTATCTTTTTTTCCCCCAAGACAAAGTTTCTCTGTGTAACAGTCCTGGTTGTCCTGGAACTCACTTTTGTAGACCAGGCTGGCCTCGAACTCACAGAGATCTGCCTGCCTCTGCCTCTTCTGGGATTAAAGACATGCACCACCACCTCCTGGCCTATGCTGGTATCTTATTGGACACCAAAAATATAATTCTATTTTATGAAAACTAGCAGACATTTAAATATTTGTTATTATGTTGGAAGGTGGAGGTTTGTGCTGGGCATGATAGTAATTCCAGAATTTGGAAGGTTGAGGGAAGATCTTGAATTCCAAGTCAGCCTGGGTGACATAAGGAGACTCTGAGAAAAAAAAGGAGGGAAGAAGAACAGGAGATGATGATGTACAAGAATAGGTTAAATTAGAGCCGTGCCCTCCTGGAACTTATAACTCTGAAGAGTCAGACAAGTAAGCATTATAGCGTAACACAGAATGAATGAGCCAGGTCTGGTGATGTGGGCTTTGTAATCTTTGCTCAGGCAGGAAAATCATGGTTCAAGGGCTGCTTGGGCTACAGAGTGACTTCAAGGCCAGCCTGAGTAACTTAAGTATATATATTGTCTCAAACAATAACAAGATAGATATGGAAAGGCCAAGTAATAGGCTATAGAGAATAAAGAAGAATAAAGAACGACAAAGGTTTAATTCTGACTTTATGGAGGAGGCAGGGCTGTGGGCAGTAGGAAGAGATGTGGGAAGACTTTGGGGAAGTGAAGTTTGACCTAGACCCTGAAGTCTGAGAATCTCCTCAATTAAGGGAAAAGGTATATTAGCTACAACATTCATCCTTATTTCAGGAAATGCTTTTGAAGGAAGGGGTCTCATATTAAGTGAGAACACATGTTCCTTCTGCAAGCCAAGACTTCTGAGTACCTACTGTGTGCTAGTCAGTGTTCTGGGAGCCGTGATAGGGTAATGACCAATGCAAAGGTCCTTGCTTTCATTGAACTGGATGCCAGAATGTGGTATTTCCTCCTCTTTCCCACTGCTGTTATTTACTGTGCTTGTAACAGTACTAAATTGTTTGAACAACAAAGAATAGCTTTTTGTTTGTTTGCTTGAGCATCATCATTTCCTTACTTGGTACCATCTAAGTGTGTCTAGGTATTTCTTCTTTGCCAACTCTTTGACAGGTCAATAACTGAGACCAGATTCTGCACAACCCTTAGACAACAGTGATGACTGGCACTTTTGATGAACTCCCCATGTTTTTTTGGAAGATAATGCAAAGGCTTATATTTTTGTGTTATTTTTATTTTATAATGCATCTTCTAATTCTTTGAAAATTGGTAATCTACATAAGAAACAAATGGTAACCATTAAAGTAGAAAATGTGATTAGCTGGAGTATCTCCTCAATCAGCAGGGATCAGCACTCTGCGGGGATCATGTTAGCTGTGGTTGAAGCCCCTCTATCTCCTTCAGCCATGCACTAACTCTCGGTCTGCCTGCTGTCCTAACTGATGTGTGTTTCTCTTTTACCCATGGTCTCTTCATGGCTTCAGGCCATTTTAATTTGGTCAAGTTAAGCCTTTCTTCCCAAGTCTGCAATTGCCTTTGCCTCAATTCTAAGAGAGGCTGACAGTAGGAATGAATCCAAAATTCCATTCATTTTATACTTACCACATCTGGGTTTCTTTTAGCATCATTTTCTCCCTTGAGAACATTTTCAAGGTTTTCCTAATTTTCTAGTGCTTTTTTAAAAAAGGGGGGTGGCACTGGAAGATTACGCAGAAGTTTCCAGGACTGGTGATCTAGTCTCAAGTCTATTTCTGTGTAGTTCCCTTTCTCAGCCACCTTTTCTCTTACTATAGAATTCACTCTCCGGTCCAGTCATCCTTTACTTGGTAGATATGTTGTTCTTGGACCTGAGTGTCTGTGCATTGGTTGTCAGCCGAGCAGTCTTGGTAGACGTTGCATACTCATAGGGAACACTCTCGGTAGATGTTGCACACTCATAGGGAACACCCTCGGTAGATGTTACACACTCATAGGGAACACCCTTGGTAGATCCTGCACACTCATAGGGAACACCCTGGGTAGATGTTACAAACTCATAGGGAACAACCTCAGTAGATGTTGCACACTCATAGGGAGCACTCTTGGTAGATGTTGCACACTCATAGGCAACACCCTCGGTAGATGTTACATGCTCATAGGGAACACCCTTGGTAGATCCTGCACACTCATGGGACACTCAGGGCAGAGAAAGCTGTGGTGCTATGTGTCACCTGATCCTACCTCAGCAGCTACTCCTGTTTTCTCTCAATTATGGACTTCTAGCTAGACTCTTGCAAAACACAATGCCATTTTCAACCACCAGGGGACACTGTGTTTCTCTTAACTCTTGGCAATCTGTGGGCAGAAATTTTCCCTTTCCTGTAGTCAGTCTCTGTGTGGTCCTAGGGCTACCATGTTGAGTGCCTTGTGTACTATTCACACAATCAAGATGCTCCTGTGATGATGCAATGCAGTGGTTGTTAGTTTGTCAAGGCAATACCAAAAAAGAACCCAAAATACCAAAACTATAACCTAAAACATGTTTGGATAGTGAGAAAATCTTCTCAATACCATCATCATATTATTTATACAGATGGTGTAAATCATATGAAACAACCAACTCACCTATGGGTGCTATAGAGTTAGGCATACCTGGGTGTGAAGTCTACTTCAATCATACTACTTACTTGCTGTTCTACTTGGTGTAAGCAGGTTACTTAATCTGTCTAAATGGGGGCTTCAAAGTCAAATGCTTTGGGTTCAAAATCTGCCTCTTCTTGGTTACTTCTGTATGACTTTGAAAAAGTTAATCTGTATGGTTTCAGTTTCTTTTTGTGCAATAAAGCTAATGTTCTTATCTTAGTTAGGTTTTCTATTGCTGTGAAGAGACACCATGACCACACAACTTTTAAAAAGGAAAACATTTGGGGCTTGAGAGATGGCTCAGTGGTTAAGAGCACTGACTGCTCTTCCAAAAGTCCTGAGTTCAATTCCCAGCAAGCACATGGTGGCTCACAACCATCAGTAATGAGATCTGGTGCTCTTTACTGGTCTGCATGCGTATATTCAGGCAGAATACTGTATACATAATAAATAAATCTTTTTAAAAAAGGAAAATATTTAATTGGGGCTGGCTTACAGTTTAGAACTTTAGTCCATTATCGTCATGGCGGGAAACAAGGCAGCAGGCAGGCAGACAATGGTGCTAGAGAAGAGGCTGATTCACAGGCAACAGGAAGTGGTCTGAGACACTGAGTGTGGCTTCAGTATATATGAGATCTCAAAGTTTGCCACCACAGTGACATACTTCCTCCAGCAATGCCACACCCACTCCAACAAAGCTGCATCTCCTAATAGGTGCCATTTTCGTTCAAACCACCATGGTTCTCCATTGAGTTGTGAGAGCTCAACAGGAGACTAGATGAAGGTACTCTTCTTGGTCTCTGCACATTATCGGCATTCAGAAGTAACAGCTTTGCATGGGACACACTGTTCCCAAGCTTTCTTCCATTTAGAGAGCATTTAATGAAAATGGTATCTTCTTGTTTTATTGTTTTATGCATGACATAAATTTGAAATCTGTTTTCAGTATTCGTAGGCAGACTTATTCCTTATTCACCATAAACAAGCAATGTTCACATTAAAGCAAGAGTGAAATACCCTTCTATCAGTTAGCAGACATTAAGATTGTTATGACTTTGGCAAGAGAGTGGCATTGGATACTCTATACTTTGGTAGGAAGGCAAATTGATAGCTTTTGTGTGGGAGGTGACAGCATCAGATACGTCCTTTAGCCTAGCAGGTAGGAATGTAGTCTGAACAGTTATTCTTGTGCAAAGACATCTGCTTAAGCATTTTCAAAGTAGCGTTGCTGGGGCTGGGGAGATGGCTCAGTCAGTAAAGTGCTTTCTGTGCAAGCATGGGGACGTGAGTTCAGTCCCCAGCACCTCCAGAAAAGCCAGGTGCTCCTGTTATCCTGGGGCTGAGGAGGTAGAAACAGGAAGCTCTCCAAGGCTTGCTGGCCAGCCAATCTCACCAAACAGATGAGTTCCAAATTCAGTAAGGGATTCTGGCTCAAAAAGTAAGGTGGAGAGCAACTGAGAAGACAGCTGGTGTGGTCTCTGTATACACATACACACATACACATACATACATACACACACACATACACACAAACACAGTTTTGCTTATAATATAGAAAATTAGAAATATTGAAAGTAGCCAGGTGTGGTGGCACACATCTATTACTCCAGCAATCAGGAACCAGAAGCAAGAGGAGCAGTGCAAATTTGAGGTTATATTAGTTAGTCTACATAGTGAGTTGCACGTCAGCCAAGGTTACATTGCAAGACCCTGTCTCAAAACAACAGCAACTATAAGGAGAAAAAAATGAATAAATCATGGTTTATCTATGCAGTGGAATGCAGTAAAGTCATTGAAAATAAGATTAGCCTAAATATACTTTCAAAAGATGCTATGATATATATACTGTAAAGATGCATAATAATAGACATAATCTAAAACGAAGTATCAGGGTACATGCCTATAATCCCAGCTCTCAGGACCACTTCAAGTCCAAGGCTAGCCTAAACTATATATTACGACCTTGTCCCCAAAAAAGAGGAAGAGAAAACAAACAGAAAAATCACACACACACACACACACACACACACACACACACACACACACACACACACACACACACACACTCTATCCCATTTGGGGATCGTTGATTTTATATTTTTTATTACTCACTCTCAGGTTTAATCATGTATGTCGTGCACTTGGGTTATTTTCTCCTGTTTCACTCTCTTGTCCCCTACCCTACTCTCCGTGTCCTCCTTTCCCATGAGTGTCCCTCATATTTCACTGTTTTGTTGTATCGCGTCCTGTTTGTGGCCCACTTAGTTTAATTAGGATTGCTCGCATAAGCATGGGTGGGAGTTATTTACTGGAATGTAGGTGGCTACACCACTGAAGAAAATGGCTCCCCTTCCCTAGCAACCATTACTCACCAATAAATAGCTCCGTAGGAAGGAGTGGGGTCTCATGAGCCCCATTCCCATCCATGACGAAATACTGATGGGCCACATCTTACACAGGCCTTTGCAGGCAGCCCCAGCTGCTGTGAGTTTATGGGTACAGCGGCCGTGTTGTGTCCACAAGGTGGTGCTTCACAGCACCTGCCCTCTCCTCATCTCTTACGTTCTTTCTGCCTCCTTTTCCTGATGCTCCTTGAGTCTTGGAGGACACCTGCGTTTGTTTATGTGATAGAAAAACACCGTAGAGGGCACACATCGTGTTGTTCACAGTTTCTTCTGAAGCATGGACTGAAGAGGTGGTTGAAATAAAAGGGTCTCTGGCTTGTTTTAAATTCCTCCATAGTGCTTAAACTTGGATCTGTATATATTTTTTTGTAATTTTTCTAAAGTGCCACAAAGAAGGAATGCAAATGGCTAGTCTTATTTAGCACTAATTCAATATGTTTTAGTAACTTAAAATTTTTATTTTGCTATTATTTGTGTTTATATGTGTAGGTTGCCTACAGAGGTCAGAAGATGGTGTCAGATTCCCTGCAGATGGAGTTGCAGGCAGTTGTGAGCCACCCAGTGTGGGTTCTGGGACTCAAACTCAGGTCCTCTGAAGAGCAGGCAGTGTTACTAACCACAGAGTCCTCCCTCCAGTCCCTAGCTCCATATCTTGTTGGAGTTCTTTGCTGTTTTGTAGCTTAGTTGGCTTACATCCTAGGGTCACTAGTCCCAGGCTCCTTCCCACAGCCTTTCCGGGCCTGGCGGGGTTGTCTGTCCCTCCGGGATCTGCTTTCTAGTTCTCCTCTGCACAGTGCTGAGCTCTATACAGGTTGTCTGGATTTTTTTTTTCATATTTTGTTCTTTGCCCTCTCTTTAAGATCAGCCCAGCTTCCATCCTTTCATGAAAAGGCGTTTTTCTTTTTTTTCTTTGTTTTTTTGAGACAGGGTTTCTCTGTATCTTTGGGGCCTGTCCTGGAGCTCGAACTCACAGAGATCCACCTGCCTCTGCCTCCCGAGTGCTGGGATTAAAGGCGTGCGCCACCATCGCCGGCGAAAAGGCATTTTTCTAAAAGACCCAATAATATTACATGTATTTTGAGGCCTGTTTGAACTCACCTCACAGAAGAGTCACCCATCTTGGAGGTTTCGTTACCTCTCAGACTTTTGGAAACGCCATTCTTTCTCTAGATAGAGTTATCTATTTTATTGACTTCCTAATAGTAAAGCTGAGGAAGCTTAGAAGATTATCTGCTCTGGCCAGACTAGTTCTAGAATAGGGTTTGTGTGATTCCTAGTGGCAGGTGTCAAACTCCAATTGATTCTTAACTCGATGTCCACATTCTGCAAAAATGATAAAGGTGGGTGTTTTAGTCAGGGTTAATATTGCTATGTTGAAACATCATGACTACAAGCAACTCTGGGAACAAAATGCTTATTTGGCTTATGTATCTGGAGTCACAGTCTTTTTCAGGGAGCCAAGGCAGGAACTTAAATCAGGAAGGAGATGATGCAGAGGCCATGGAGGAATGCTTCTTATTGGCTTGCTTCTCATGGCTTGCTCAGCCTACTTTGTTATAGAACCCAGGACCACCAGCCTATGGACTGGGCCCTCCCACATCAATCACTAGTTAAGAAAATGCCCTACAAGCTTGCCTATAGCCTGGTCTTACAGAGGCAATTTCTCAATTAATGTTCCCTCCTCTTGGCTTGTGTCAAGTTGATATAAAACTAGCCAGCACAGTGGGTCATGAGATTGCTTAGTGGGTCAAAACACTTGCTGATAACCTGAGTTAGATCCCTGGAACCCACATGATTGAAAGAGAGAACCATCTCTCTCAAGCTGTCGTCTGAGCTCCGAATGAGTGCCATGGTCCACGTACGTGGACACACACACACACACACACACAGAGAGAGAGAGAGAGAGAGAGAGAGAGAGAGAGAGAATGAGAATTACAAAATTAGATGTAATTAAAAATTTAAACGACAAAGGCTTCCTTCTCTTATTTTAAATACCTGTCGCTCAATCCCATGGTCCCTTAAAGGGCCTACACAAGATCCCACTGTTCAGTTTGAAGCATTTTATGTTTTTTCTTTCTGGCTCGTTCTTCATGCTTCTTCAGTCTCCAAGCCTGGCTTTCTGGAGTTAATAGTTCATATCAGCACAGTCATCGTCTTCTCAGAATACCACTTTCTCCTTCCTGATCAGAATTCTGGGCTTTGTTCTGAGGATACTCCCTTCTCTGCTGTCCTCTCACACGCTGCTCTTTCTCTCTAGCCCTCTTCCCATTGATTATGATCTCTTGGATTCTAATTATTGCCTTTGGCCACTATCCTGTCCTCTTCCTAAGAAGCCCCAACTTTGAGTCTTATGTCATTGGATGGTTTCATCCAGCCCTCTTCATTGTTACCATCATGCACTGACTGAGTCACACCCTGAAGCCTAGCTAGCTCCTGACTCTGCTGCTTTCTCCAGAACTTACCCAATCATCCTGGCTCTTGCTGTTTCTGTCACTGACTTACTGGACATTCTCTAGAGCAGTGGTTCTCCATGGTGGGATGTTTTGACTTCAGAGACTATTTAGCAACACATGGAGGCATTTTTAGTTGTCTTTGCTTAGGAGGTGCTCCTGACGCTGGTGTAGTGGTTAAACTCCAGGGACACTATTCAGCATCCTAGGATCCATAAGACAGCCTGAAGTGTCATAAATCCACTATTGAGCAGCCCTGCTCAGGAGTCTGCTGTGAGTCTTCTCATCCCAGCCATCGCAACTCCTCCATACCTGAGACATCGGCTCTGCACATCGTACCTTTGCCCACTTTCACCTTCTGCTTTTCCACTCTTCTGCCTTGACCCAGCTTTCCTTCAGTCTTGTGGAGCACTGTAGTCTGTGGGTGTTCCCTTCCTTCTATTGTCCTGACTCCTTTGAAGGCCTTCCTTCCTCGCTTCCTTACCTAACTTCCACAGTCAATCATTATAACTCCCTTCTTGCGTACACTCTTGGTTCTATTGTTCATCTCTGGCATATGATTAAAATGTTTCTACTTCCTTTATACTGCATATATAGCCAGGTATAATCAGAACAAAACAAACAAAGCATGCTGACTCATTTTTTAATTCAAATTCTTGACCGTGCCTAATATGTTCTTAATACTGCCTGGTAAATATATTGCCCTAAGCCATTCATTCTGCCGTCATCCTAGGTGGCTGCTTCTCTCCCCTCTAGTTCTCATCACCTTGGCATTGCTGTCTACTTTGCAGGAGGTGTTGTTGTAGGGGTGGGGGTGGGGTGGAGAGAATCACTCAGAAATTAACTTTTGCAGAAATAAAACTCCACTTTACTTCTCTTAAGTCCCTGTACATGCAGACGCTGCCCTTGGACTCCCTTGTCCGTGTGCGTGCAGATGCTGCCCTTGGACTCCATTGTCCCTGTACATGCAGACGCTGCCCTTGGACTCCCTTGCCTGGATAAGTTAGCACTCTGAGGCTAAAAGTCATCCCCATGTTTGTGTACTAGATCGCTGACTACTTCTACCAAGGAAAAAAGCTTCAATCATTCTCTTCTCCCAAACTTTTTGTTTTCCGTTTATCATGCTAGCATATAGGTGTGCTATTATTTTTCCATCCTTAAAAAGTTCTTATGTACTAGGCGTGGCGGCACACACCTGTTCTCCTAGTGGTTGAGGCAGAAGCATCAGAAGTTTAAGACCATACTTGACTACACAGAGAATTTGAGACCAGGCTGGTCTATATAAGACCTGCCCCTGACACACACAGGAAAATCATGCTGTCCCACGTTGCCCACCTATCAGCACTCTAGTTCTTTGCCCCCCTGTGCTGTAAAGTCCTGATAGAACCACCCATTTTCACTGTGTTCTCTCCTGTTCTTAGTGAAGATTATTTCTGTCTCACCAGCCCCATCAGTGGGTTCTTTACAGCCCTCTTTGCCAATCCTGTCTCTTCTATACCACTTCAGGGCCCACCTACTCTTTGACCTTTCCACTCTCTGTTGGTGTCATGGCTTCAGACACCATCTTGATGCTTTTATTTCCACACCTGAGTGGATGACTGCTTAAGCATTTCCACTTGGAAGTCTGATGATGTCAAGTTTATTGTTTAAATTGAACTCTTGATACCTCCCCTTGACATCTCAAGCTACTCCAACCAAAACCTCAGTGGATGACAACTTCATCCTTCCAGTTGCTCAGATTGAAAACCTTAGAGATGTGTTTGATGTGTCTTTCTCTGATGTCCCACATCTGGTCCCTGAGGAGATTCTGATAGCTCATCTTCCAAAATTAAATTCAGAATCTACTTCTAAGTCTCCCACCTTGACATGAGACGCACTTTCTCTTCCCTTAGGTTGGCTTCCTCCCTGGATGGCTTTCACTCCACAGTGGCCTCCTTGCTAGTCTCTGGACTTTCACCCCACTCCTAAATGGGACCTATATCACTTCATGCCACTTCATGTGCGTATGTCTGTGCATATGTGTGTGCATGTGTGTACATGTGTGCGTGCATGTGTATGGCTAGCAATCCCTAGGGATCTTTCTGTCTCCCCACCTTTACTTCATTACAGTCATGAGACCACTCCTGGTTTTTAATGTGGGTTCTGAGGATTTGAAATGAGGCCCTCATGCTTGCACATACTAAAGTTTGACTCCTTGATCCCTGGGCTCTGGATTTCAATTTAGAAAGTACTTCCAGGTGAAGCATAATGCTGTCTACCCAGTAGTTCCTTAATAAGCAAGGCTGTCTTTTCCTCAGTCTACATTTTAGTTGATTGAACCTCTTTTTCTGTTTTATTGATTTATTTGTGTATGCATACATGCATAAGTGGAGGTCAGGGAAGAACTTGCAGGAGTCAGTTCTCTCCTTCCGCCATGTGGATTCCAGAGATCAAACAGGCCATCCGGCTTGTGGGCAAGTGCTACACCATCTCACTGGCCCACTTCTCCAGTGCTTGAAAGCCTCTCTGCCGGTCCCAGTTCTGATGTCACATCAGGGTTACATGGACTGCTCCTCACAGCTCTTTATCTAGCCTTTAGCTCTCCTTACTACCTCACTGAAAACATTTTCCAGTGTTTACTGTGAAGTCTGCCCTTAGCGCTCTGATTGCATTTATTGTGCTGCCCACTTTGATAGAGAAGGAACTCCTTGCTCTAGCTGTAGCTGTCTCATTTGGGAATTTGGTAGCTCCCATTTCTATGGTAAGGATTGTCTTGAGCCAGATCAGGCCTGGCACAAGGAGCTGGCAGAGATGAAGACTATTACCTGTCTATGGTTTTGATTGCAGGGGTGAGGCAGCTATTAGGTGAGCACAAAGCATTGTGCTATGCCATATAGAAGCACTCATCAAGAAGAGTAAGTGAGGAAAGGAAGGGAGGGAGGGAAGGAAGAGAACAATTGAGGGAACAGGAGGTGAGATCTCAGTAGTGAGAAGCACTGGGAAACAAATAACCAGTTACTTCTCACAACCATGCTCCATGCCAAATGAAGCCTGGCATCTTAGGCTATATCTCTCCCTACTCCCATATCCCTTGTAGCTCTACTACTGAGCTACATCCCCAGTGCAAAATAAAAAATCCTCCCTATTTAATTTTTTTTTCAACTGTGGGTGAGCCCAAGGCCTCACAAATGCTGGGCAAGCACTTCACCATTATACTACCACCTCAGCCCCTTGCCAAAGTCTCTATTTTATCATGGTGGCCTTTTCCCTGCTGTGCTCTTCCTTACATCCTACAGAAGCTGTCTTGGCAGTTAGGGCCCCTGGAGGTGGGAAGAAAGCTCATTTGACCAAGTTTCCTCTCGCCCTTCCCCCTTATCCACTGACCAACATCCCTTGCTGGGAGAGATTGATAACAACTACTCTCACCATGGTAGCAGCATCTTCTGAGTCATTTGGTACTCTGCTCTACTAGTTAGTAGCTTTCGGGGTAGACTGTGGGGGTGATTATTCCCTGGGGAAAATCAGAGGACATAGAATTCCTCTCTCATCCCTTCCCTCTGTTTCGGTGGGTTAGAGGGCTGAGGCCTTGACAGCAGGTGTTCTAGGTGCCCTGTGACCAGAGCCTAGGTCTTGTTCCCTTCATCCCTCACCTAAAGATGGACTCTGCTGCTCAGGGTCAGCCTGGTGTCACACTGCTTGGTTTTGCCTCCAAGCTTGAGGATGGGGTATTAACAAATCACTTAGAACTGCACACAGACAAGCTATGGTTTACTATGAGAAAGTGAGATGCTTAACTTTTAGGAAATGCTAAATTAAATAACCTCAGTAAAACCTATGTCCAAAAAAATGTGAGATGCACTATACAAAATCAGAACTGATTTGGGCTTTTAGGATACCTGACTATTTCCAGGAATAAGGACAGGGATTCAGAAAGTCTGGACTTAAAGGCCAGAAGTCTCATAAAGTCACCTAGCTCCCAGACTGACCACAGTCTGGTCCATCTTGGCTACTCTGCTGATTCCTACATACCTCTTTTTCTAGCCTTTCTCCCAGAACATAGCCACTGCTCCCCCATAGTACCACAGTCTCCTGTTCTGAGTTGCATTCTAAACTGAAGAATAATTATGCTCTGCATGACTAAAAGTCAACAATGGGCCACATTTATAATGATGGTCCCTAAGATTATACTACCTGATATCATTGTGGCTATCTCAGTTTGTGTGCGTACACTGTGGTATTCACACGGCGGTGGAACACCTAACAACACATTTCTCAGAATATGTCCCCATATTAAATAACACATGCCTGAGCATCATTTACTCTTTACTTTGTTTTCCTTTCTATAATAGTTTTTTTTCCCCCTGGGAGCTCTATAAATATCCATACGCTTCCTTAGGTGCTGAGTTTAGGCATTAAGAACAACAGGATTCCAACTGGAGAAACCTTGAGGGTCCTGTTCCCTGTTTCACAGAAGTGACTGCAGGCCTACATAATCTGGTGATGGCTGAGGCATTGACCATCCTGTGCTACTTTTATAACAAGAAAATGTTCAGGGCACGGTTTCTCTTCCTCAGTCTTTCCTTCTTCAGTAATTCTGTCTCCCCCTTGCCCTTGCCTTCTGAAGCCTGGAGATATATGATTCAGATAGTTCTGTGACTTCGTTGATGATTATTCATCCTGCTCCATTTGTCTGGCGCCTGTGAGCTCCATGTATCTCCATGTAGACAGACAGAAGACAGATTTCCCTCTACCCCAGAAGCACTTGCTGTCATTAGTATCTTCTACAGGAAGTTTATGGAACTCAGAATCCATGATTTTATGTAACAGAATTACACTCTGAAATAATAATAATAACTCGATCAGGTATTGATACAGGCCAAACTTCCATAATCCAGTACCCAAAACACAAACTGTTCCAATGAAGTTTGTTTGTTTTAAGACAATCTCAAATAGCCCAGAATGACTTTGAGCTCAGTGTGTAGCCCAGGGTGGCCTTAAATGTCTGATCCCCTGTTCTTACTTCTCAAGTGTTGGAATTGCAAAACATGCACTACCAGGCTTGGCGCTCTATATTAGAAACTTAACTGTATGTTATATATAATATTTTTACTTGAAAACTTCTTGTATGCATGCAGTGTGTTTGATTATATTCACTCGCCTGGATATGCCCCTCATCTCCTCACCCCCTCCAACTTTATGTCTTCTTCTCCCCCCGCCCGGTGGTCCACCAAGTCCAGTTTGTGATGCCCATTTAGTCCTGGGTATGGGGCCATCCATTGGTCCAAAGCTGAAGAAAAATGGGCTCTCCTTCCCCTAAAAGTTATCAATTAACAATAGTTCTTCAGCTAGAAGTAGGGGCTCATGAGCCCCTCCTCACTCTGCACTGAAGTGTTGATTGGCTTGACCTTGTGCGCCCTCCACAGCCGCTGTGAGCCAGTGAGAGCCTTAGTTCTGTCATGTCCAAAAGACACTATTCACCCTGAAGCTTTCTGACTTCTGGGTCTTACAGTTTTTACCCCCCCACACAATGTCCCTGCGCCTTAGAGAGGGGGCGAGAACACTCCACAGAAACTTGATCTCTGTACTTTGACCAGTTGTAGCTTTCTGAGTTAGACACTATCCACCACACAAAGAAGCTTTTGTAATGAAGTCTGAGAGTCACAAGTCTATGGGACAGAGATATGAGTTAGAAGGCAGTGTAATACTATCTCCATTTAGCAGAATAGTAGCAGTAGGTTCACCCTCGGAGCCTGTGACTTTCCCAACTGTGGGTTCTTGGCCCTATCTATAGTACCAGGCATATGTTTCCTTCTGTGGAGGGTCCTAAATCCAACCAGAAAATGATTGGTTATCTCTATACCATCATGCCATTATTACATCCACAGGCATATCTTACCACACCAGCTATTCTTGTAGCTCAGAGTTCACAGCTGGGTTAGACTGTTGATGAGTTTTTCCCCCAGCAGCCTGCATAGCACCCTTCAGTACTATGAAAGCTAGCTAGTGGAGTGGAAGCTTCCTGGTCAGTACCAACATGATTTCTACGCATCTTATGAGAAAAGTGTGTAATCTTCTGTCTGAACCTTTTTGAATGCTGACATAACACTTGGAAAATTCTACACTGACTTCATGTGATGGGTCACAGAATGTATGGGTACTAAAAATATTATATAAAATTGCTTTCAGTAAGTGCATATAAGGTATATGTAAAACAAAAATTTCGTGTTTACTCCATCCTCAAAATATCTTATTATGCATATACAAATATTCTAAAATCTGAAGTCAAAAGAACATCTGGTCTCGAGCACTTTGGATAAGAGGTACTCTATCTATATAAACAAATATATGTAATATAAACATGTCTGAATAAAAATATTTATCTAAAACAGTCTCTCCACAATTAATTTCAATTAATATTTTGACTTAATAATAGATATCAATGATATACTTATTTCATGTGTATGTGTGTGAGTGTGAGTGTATGTATGTGTACCACATGCATGCAGATACCTGAGGACACAGAAGAAGATGTTGGATTTCCTGAAACTGGAGTTGCAGGCATTTGTGAGCCTTCTGATATGTGTGCTGAGAACCAACCTGAATGTTCTGCATCTTAACTGCTGAACCATCTCTCCAGCCGCCTGCCCTTTCTCTTTTGGTGGAGGGCATCTCACTATGTGTAGCCCTGGCTAACACTGAATTTGCAATTTTCCTGCCTCACTGTTGTAAGTGTTGGGATCACAGGCATGTACTATCATGCCTGACTTCAAGGGAGGCTTTCAGGGAGCATGCCTGAGCTGGTCACCCTAGTTAATTTTATTCTCATTATCTTTGATATAAAAAACTTCCTTCCTTGGTCATATTGTATCATCCATCAAAAAAAAATGTGTGCTATAGTCATTGAAGGAACCAGGTAATGGAGTGCATGTAAATCAACATGCATCCCAAATGAGTGGTACTAAGTAGCATATTAATGTGACATGGAAGGGCAAGATGCTCAGCAGGCAAAGGTGCTTGCTACACAAGCCTGACATCTGAGTCCAGTCTCTGGAACCCACATAAAGACAGATGGAGATAACTGACTCCCCCTAAAATTGTCTTCTGACCTCCACATGTGTGCTGTAACATGCATGTATCCACATACATCACTCACACACACAGTAATAAAAATTATATATATGGTAAGAAAACATAGGGATTGGAATAGCAAAGTTTGATGCTGAATGGAGTGTGTGTGTGTATCACTAGATCCTGGGAGAGCTACTATCCTTCCATATCTACTTTTCTCCAAATTAGAGGTTATTCCAAGATACATCTGTAATAGATGAACTTAGAATGCTGATCTAAAATATGCAAAGTTCTTTTTTTTTCCCCACCACTATACAAACGAGGAGAGCAAAGTTCTTATACCAGAACAATGCCTACTATCTTCCCAGAGAGGATAAGCAGAGATTAATGCTAAGGACAAAAATTCTAACCTAGGGCTGAATTTGGAACTGGAATACAGAAATTTTTCAGAGAATTTAATTTTTCCAACTAGGTGGAGAGCTTGCCTTGAATGCATGACATTCTGGGTTTGATTCCTAGCATGGAAAAAAAAACCATTTCATCTCCACAGGACAGGCTAATATAGATTACTCGCAAACACTGTTCCCCACATGAGACTGTCTCTCCTTGTCAGCTTGCCTGCAGTTGCATCATGAATTTTGTCAGGTCATTGGCAGCAGTTATTTGGACCACAACTATTAGCTGGCTGGTTCCTGTGGATTTCCTTCCTCTGTTCAACCTAGTATGCTGTTCAGAGTTCATGGGCATGCCTTTATCCCACTCTACCTCCTCCAGAACCACCTGATGCCATACCATTGCTTCTGATCTTTTCTGATTCAGGTTAAGGTAGGGAGCTGGTGATGGGGCAAGAAAAAACTCTGACAGAGTTGGATAATCCTATGGGCTTCCTGCTTTCTCTCAAAGCAACTATGTGAGACCTGTATCATAGAACTCAACAGATTTTACTAAACACATGGACATTCATTTATTCTTTGTACCTGGAATAGCCTGGTTCAGTAAAGGTGCCTGGTAGTGATTCTTGAATATGTATTCTATGGTTTGAGACTTTGTCTCTGATTCTGCTTTCAGGACATTATTCTCTGCTGTTAAGCAAGTGTTTATTCATTAATTTTATTTGTTTGGGAGGGCAGGGGTTGAGACAGGTTTTTCTGTGTAGCCCTGGCTATTCTGGAACTTGATCTGTAGATCAGGCTAGCCTCAAATTCAAAGATCCACCTGCCTCTACTTCCCAAGTGCTGGGAATAAAGAAGTGTACCACCATGCTGTGTAGCACAATTTCTAAGTGGTCTTAATAATAAAAACCCAGAGTCAGATATTAGGGTGAGAAAGCTGAAAGAGCCGAGAAGCAGAGCAGCCGCCACGAGTTCTTACCTCTGCGAGATCCTCAGACTGAATGGGTGTCCTGTCTCTGCAAGTCCTCAGACTGAATGCCTCACACTCCTGTCTCCTCCCGCCTTATATTCCTCTCTCCACCCAGCCATATCCCTTCTGTCTCCACCTTCCTAGTGCTGGGATTGAAGGTGTGTGGCTCCCAAGTACTGGGATTAAAGGTGTGAGCCACCACTGCCTGGCTCTGTTTCTCTTTTAGACTGGATTAATCTCACATAGCCCAGGGTGACCTTGAACTCACAGAGATCCCACTGCCTCTTCCCAAGGGCTGAATTAAAGGTGTGTGCTACCGCTGCCTGGCCTCTATGACTAACTAGAGGCCAGCTCTGCGCTCTGATCTTCAGGCTTTATTTATAGATCACAAAGAAAATATCACCACAATGCCAGGCTTCATTAATTTTATATGCACACACCCTTCTTCATTTAATAAAGAATTGGAAGCAGCCTTTTTATTGAGCCTTGGAATGCTGTTGTTTCCAGCCCTGGAAAGTGTTCTCTTGTCCTCTCTCCAGGGAGTTGACACTGCATATTTTTACTAGAGTTGAATTCAGCATCTCTAGACCTAGGCTAGTGAAGCAGGAAGCAACCTTTCAGATGAAGTCAGATTCAACGATAGAGGAACTTGGATTGTGAGTAGCCACCACCTGGGAGTCTCAGGACATTGCATTTGAAGGGTGTGGACGGCTGTGCGTTTTGAGGCTCAGTTGTTATATCTCTACAGTACCTAAGGAGATCTTGTTCCATACTTTCTGCCCCACATTCACCCAACAAATATGTCTCTGGCTTGACATCTACCTTGCTTACACCTATAGTGTCCAATACATAGCTTTGTAAGGAAAGAGCTTGCAGAAACGACTCTGTGGTGGTACTGTATGCCCTAATATAAACTTTT
Source organism: Ondatra zibethicus (assembly GCA_004026605.1). NCBI lineage: Eukaryota > Metazoa > Chordata > Mammalia > Rodentia > Cricetidae > Ondatra > Ondatra zibethicus. Next base: position 21,505 of record PVIU01009567.1, on the reverse strand, counting down.
GGGCAATGGACATAGATATTCAGGGCCACAGGAAGTACTGTGCCCCCCCATGCTGTGTTCTAGCTTCTTGCTTTTTTAAAAATTCAGATGAATAGTCAGAAACCCATATCTAACCAGGACAGTCAGAATAGGGTTCTCAACCAGAACTGGGTAAACATCCATCTCAAAACTTTTTATGAATATAGACTGTAAGTTCCATGAGCAGAGTGGCCATCTCTCTGCTTCCATTTGGACTTCAAACATCTACTTCAGGGCCAGGCACACTGTAGGTGCTCAGCACGAGTGAATACTTCCTGGATACTAGAACCTCACAGCCTAGGGGAGAAATCAGAAACCTGTGAACCATTGGTAATTGAGGCTTGGCATGGTGGTATATACTCCTGTAATCTCAGAGGGGCTGAGGAAGGAGAATTGAGAGTTTGAGGCCAGTCTGAATGTGTGACCTTGTCTCAAAATAAAAACAAAAGAAGTCAAGTAACTAAAAATGTTATAGGCGTTTTGAGGAAAAGAGCAGAATGCTCCAAAAGCAGGTTTGACAGATGCTGTGATGACCAGTGAGTGACCTGAGTGGTAAGAAGGTCCCAGCTGCTGGAAGAGCAGGGAGACAGGAAAGAGGTGTCCTTCAGACCCTGGCCAGCTAGTAGCAATGCCAAGTCTGCGTGGCTGTTTATCTAGACTTTCATAGGCAATTTGTGGGAAAAGAAGGGTCCATTCACCACTGCCGCCTCCCCATAGTGTTCCTTACATATCCAGCTTTGTTCCACGATGCCCCAGATCTGCTGCTATTGACTGGATCAAAGGCTGCAGTGTGTGGCTGACCATGAAGAACAATGGGTTGTTTATGTGTCTGACTCCCTAACCAGACTATGAGCTTCTTGAGGGCAGTGAAGTTTGTTGCATCCCAGGACACAGCTTGGGACTGGCATACTCAATAATTTTGTTTAGTGACTGAGTAAATAAGAGTTGATATTTATTGTGTACTTTCTAGGTACCAGGCACTGCATTATCTCACTTAATCCTAGTAACCACTTTATAATGAGAATAGAATTATCGTTCCCTTTACACAGTTGGAGAAACAAAGGTTTTAGAAAGATGAAGTAATGGACCTAACGATTTAAGTATTAGCCATTAGACTACAGAACCCCACCATTTTGCTGAAATTAAGTATCTTTCTTGGTTGCCTTCAAGTGTTTGGGACTCATAAGCAGAATAAATACATCACTCATATTGTTGTTTTTTTTTTGACAATTATTGTGACGGCCCTCATGGATAAGGACTTTGTGTGTGTGTGTGCCGGTGTGTGTGGGGGGGGAGGGAAGGAGGGAGGGGTTGGAGATTAAATCTAGGGCCTCACACATGGTAGTCAACTACTCTATCTTTGACCAGCGTCCCCAGCCTTTATTTTACTAATTTCGTTGGGAGAAAGTTGAAGCATGAAAAAAATTAGGTTCCTTGGCCAAGATGATATAGCAAGTATCTAGGTGGTGGGTTGCTTTAAAATGATGTCTGATTCTAGATTCTGAGGTCTTCCACAATTCAACTTCAGTTGCAATTGTTACAATACCCAGGCACTGGGTGTCTATGCTACTGACTGTGTTGAAGTCCTTTGAAGGCTGCCTTGACCTCTGGGCTGGGAAGATGGCTCAGCTTGTAATGTATTTGCCACACCACATACGAGAGCCTCAATTCTGTCTCCAGTACCCACATAAAAAAGCCAAGTGTGGCAGCACTGTAATCCCAGTGTTAGGGAGGCAGAGACAGGGAAATCCTTGGGTTTGCTGGCCAGCTGGGCAGTCTAGCTGAATTGGTGAGCTTCAGGTTCAGTGAGAGACCCTTCCCAAAAAACAAGGTGAAGAGCAATTGAGGAAGACACCCAACATCAATTTCTGATCTCTGTGTACATATACATAAATATATGTACACACACACACACACACACACACACACACACACACACAATGTCTGGACCCCAGAATGCTGGGACAGCTGAGGCAGGAGGAGACTTGTGCTAGTTCCAAGCCAGCCTGATCTATCTAATGATTCCAGGCTAGCCATAGCTATGTAATGAGACTCTGTCTCAAAAAGGGGGGAGTGGGGTGGGGCAGGGGCAGAGATGGAGAGATGGTTGAGTGGTTAAGAGGACTGGCTACTCTTCCAGGTTCAATTCCCAGCATCTACATGGCAGCTCACAACTGTCTGTAACTACAGTTCCAGGAGACCCAACACCTTTCCACAGGCAAAAAAAAAAAAAAAAAAAAAAAAAAAAAAAAAAAAAAAAAAAAAAAAAAAAAAAAAAAAAAAAAAAAAAAAAAAAAAAAAAAAAAAAAAAAAAAAAAAAAAAAAAAAAAAAAAAAAAAAAAAAAAAAAAAAAAAAAAAAAA
>PVIU01009567.1:0-19025 GCA_004026605.1 Ondatra zibethicus | reverse complement strand
AGTCAGGCGGTAGTGGCACACATCTTTAATCCCAGCACTCAGGAGGCAGAGGCAGGAGGATCTCTATGAGTTCAAGGCCAGCCTGGTCTACAGAACAAGTTCCAGGACTGGCTCCATAGCTACTGAGAAACCCTGTGTCGAAAAAACAAAACAAAACAAGACAGCAACAAAAAAGTTGCTCATGTCTGAACTACTTAGAAGTTGTTTAGGGGCTGGGTGTAATGGCCCAGAATCAGGCTGATTTCTGAATTCCTAGGCTTCCCAGGGATACATAGTGAGACCCTGTCTCAAAACAAACAAGTTGTCCAGGCCTGTTGGGGGCCTGACAGGTTATCCCTAAGGAGGTACCGGAATGGAAAATAAGCGGAGGAAGATGGGGTAGTGGAAACTTTTATAATCCTTTAAGAAAATGGGCTGGAGCTGGGGAGATTGCTCATTGGTTAAGAACACTTGTTGCGCTTTCAGAGGACCTGGTATCAATTCCTAGTATCTACCTAGTGGTTTACAGCCATCTGTAACTCCAGTCCCAGGGGGTCAAGCTCTTTTGGCCTTAAAGCACCAGGCAAGCATGTAGTGTACAGATGTGTGGGCAAACAAAACATCCATATGCATAAATAATTTTTTTAAAATTGAGCTACAATGAGGATGTGGTAAAATAAGAGAATGCTCAGAAGTTTAGGTGCACTTGTTCTTGCTGAGGACCCAGGTTTGGTTCTCAGTATCTACACGGTGGCTCACAACTGTATCTAACTCCAGCACCAAAGGAATCTAAGACCTTCTTCTGGCCTCTGTGGGCACTGCGCATATGAAATACACAGACATATATTCAGGCAAAATATTCATATGTATAAGATGCTTTTTTTAAAAAAAAAAGTTACACCATTTAGTGATTTAAACACAGTCACACGACCATGCAATTGTATTTTTATCATCCCCAGAGAACTCCCACATGCATTTGCAATTGTTCTCCTTTCACCCCACCCCCATTCCCTAGAAATCCCTGACCTACTGTGTTTCTAGGAATTTGCCCATTCTGTGTATTTTACGTGAGTGGAAGCCTGCTGTGGGTTGCCTTTTGTGTCTCACTTCTTTCACTTAACATTGTGCTTCCAAGGTCCATGTATTGAAGCAAGTATCGGTATCCCATGCCTGTTTATGGAAAAACAAAACTCCAATATAAGGATTTTTGAGATATTTGGGGGTAATTTTGTTTGTTTATTTGAGACAAGGTCTCATTATGTAGTTCTGGATGTCCTGGAACTCGATGTATAGGCCAGGTTGGCCTGTAAATCACAGATCTGGGGGCTGGAGAGGTGACTCAGTGGTTAAGAGCACTGGCTGCTCTTCCAGAGGTCCAGAGTTTGATTCCCACCAACCACATGGTGGCTCACAACCATCTGTAATGAGATCTGGCGCCCTCTTCTGGCGTGCAGGCATACATGGAGGCAGAATGTTGTATAAATAATAAATCTTTTTAAAAAAATTACAGATCTGCCTGCCTCTGCCTTCCGAGTGTTGGAGTTAAGTGTATGTGCCAGCACACTCAACAGAGGGGTATTTTTAATTAATTCTGTTTATTTATTTGTGTGTGCATAGAGGGTGCTAAAACAAGCATATGGAAGCCAGAGGACAATACACAATAGTCAGTTGGCTCTTTCCACCGTGTGGGTCTCAAAAATCAGACTATGTTGTCCAGCTTAGTGGCCCCTTTAAAAAAACTTTAAAATTTTTATATGTAAGTATGCTGTGGCACAGTATGTATGGACATGGACTTCATGGTATACATGTGGGGGTCAGAGTTGGTTCTTTCCCACTGTGGGTTCTGACAGCTGAACTCAGGTCACCAAGCTCGCATGTGGTAAGCGCCTTTACCCACTGAGCCATCTCCCCAGCCCAGATCTGCCATATTTTTTGTTTATCCTCCGTCTGTTGATGGGCATTTCCGTTCCCTCCACCTTTTTGGCCGTCATGAACAATGCCGCTGTGAATGTTTGTGTACAGTTTTGTGGTGCTGAGGTTTGAACCCAGGGTTACACTCTACCACAAACCCACATCCTCAGCCACATCCCCCAAAATGTACACATTATTGTGTGACCATGTCTGTTCAACTTTGAGCAAATGAGTCATAGAGTAATCTATTGTTGCTTCTTTGAGGAATTGCTTGCTTTCAGGAGTGTTTTTCCCTTTTATTAATAAATATTTTGAATCAAAATATAAGATATGGCTGGGCATGGTGGTGCCTGCCTTTAATTCCAACACTCATGAGGCAGATGCAGGTGTTGCTCTATGAGCTCGAAGCTAGCCTGGTCTGTGTAAAAGCTCCAGGCCAGTCAGGTCTACATAGTAGGACACTGTCTCAAAACAACAAGAAAACCACGTAAAATGTAGGATGCATATTTTTAAAATGTCAATAAGCACCTAACTTGGAGAATTGTTGCAAAATGAACAGCAGTGTAACCAGAACCCAAATCAAAAATTAGAAATTTGGAGGCTGGAGATATGGGGTTAAGAGCACTACTTCTCTTCCAGAGGACCCAGGTTCAATCCCCAGCACCCACGTGGTGGCTCACAACCATGGCTCCAGTCCCAGAGTGTCTGATGCCCTCTTCTGGTCTCTGTGCAGACTGTACAGACTGTGGTGCACAGACATATATGCAGGGAAAACATTCATATGTACAAAATAAAAATACACAGTCTCAAAAATCTTAAAAAGAATTAGAAAATCACTCTTCTGCTTCAGAATGGTATGTTCTGGCTTCTCATATAATCATTACTTTTGCCTGTTTTAACTTTTATATAAATGCAGTCATCTCACATACATTCATTCTTGTCTGACTTCTTTCACTCTGTTTATAAAATTTATCCATTGTATGCATATGACATGTTTTTCATTTCTGTGTACTGTTTCACTGTGAGACTGTGCCATGGTTTGTCCCTTTGTATTTGAATAAGCACAATAAATTGGAATGGTTGACTCACAGGTCAACCATTATGAATATTTAACCATTATATGAATATTTAAAATTAGTAGATACTGCCAAATCATTTTTCAAAGTGATTCCCATAAAGCAGTATTTAAGAGTTTAAGCTTTTTTTTTAAATTTTTACTATTGGTGTATGTGCATGCATGTGTGTGTGCATGTGTGTGTGTGTGTATGTGGAAATCAGAGGACATCTTTCAGGAGTCAGTTTTCTCTGTCCACTGTGGACTCCAGGGATTGAACTCGGGTTGTCAGGCTTGCAAGTGAAGGTACTTTTACCAGCTGAGCCATCTTGCTGGCCCTAATATTGTGAGATATTATATCACATATTTTTCAGTGCCTGATGAGCATGTGTTTGTGCACATATGTATGTGTGCACACGCGCTTGTGTGCATGTTTGGGAAAGTGGTACATCTTCCAGTGAAATAGGATTTCTCGAGGAGAAGACGCTGGCACCCCTACAGAGAGCAGGCAGCAGGCAGGTGAAGGCAGGAAGCTCTTGAGCCCTGCCACAGGCTGTGTTCCCAGCTGTCAGGCATGTAATCTGGTGAAAGAGAATCTCCCTGGCGGCAGAGGTCTTGCAGAGAACACTGCTGGTCCTCCACTTCACCTTTGCACCTGCAGGCCCAGCTGAGCGTCCTCTCACAAAGCCAGGGAAGCAGAGAAATCTGCACAGGGCTGGGACTCAGGGCTGAGCTGGGGCCTTTTGGGATTTGGAGCTGTGAGTTTGTTGTAAACCTGACGCTTTTCCCTTTCTGGTTCCACCACACTGTTTCATTTCCATCTGGGAAGGGATGTTGAGGAAGCAGAATGTGAACGAGGTGATAACCTAATGCTGAGACTGCCCATCCCCCTGTGAGGCCAGCCAGAGCCAGAGGGACAGGAGCTGCTTGTTTTGGGCAAAGGAGGGGGGGCAAAGCAAAGGAAAGGGAGTTGGAGTTGCGATTCCACTTTCTGTGAGACTCAAGAGGACTCATCCCCCCAGGAAACCACTCTGGTCCCTCGAGCCCCTTTGCCACTCATTAGTTGCTCTGCAGACTAGAAAGCCATGGTTTGTGCTGGGGCTGGGTGGAGCTCCAGGGACAGTTTGGGCTCTGGCCCTCCAAAGGGGAGGGGGTGGTTATGGAGTGAGCGGAGGGTCACAGCTCAGTCTGTGCCATTTGCTTGTCACCTTGAGAAGTTCCACCTTGTCTAGCAAAACCTCCTTTCAGAGGCAGCCACCACAAAGGGCTCTTATGAGAGCAGCTGCCCCGCCCCCACCTCCACTTCCACTCCCTTTGCCATTATTTTTCTTTGGGGCCTTCCTGCAATGACTCTGAGAGGCCGTGCTTCTTTCTAAAGGCGATTCAGAATCTAGAGTCTCCCTGGGCCGCAGTCATTTTGTGACTTTTCTGGTGCCCTGGGAGGCTGTGTGGGGTTAGTACAGCTCACCTCCTCAAGACGGCATCCGTTTCTTCCCTCTCTGCAGCTTGGGTCATTTGGGGCCTTGAAAAGGAGTCAGAGCTTTCTCTTAGTAGCTTCTGGATCCCAGTAGGAACCACCTCCTGTCAGGAGAGAAATAGACTTGTCCATGGTGGTTCTGTGAGGCCTTCTGCCTAGTGGACCATGGGGAAGTTCTGAAGGCCACCCCTTGGGGTCTTCTGCCTTCTCATTCTGCTGTGCATTGGGAGAACTAAGTAATCCTTTGACCCTTTGTTTTTTCCTATATGAAATGAGAATATTTTACTGCCTAACTGATAAGGTAAATGTGGAGGTTATTTTTAAAGTTAGTTAATGTTGACAGTAGCTATGTAACCTGGTTGTAGAGGAGGTAGTAGAGTGTGTGTGACTCTCCTGCATCACATTGCTTGTTAGGTTAGCCAGGTGTGGTGACATTCACAAAACGATCACAAGCAAGTTCAAGATCAGCTACCCAGTGAGATGCTGTTTCAAAAAAATCAAACCAAACCAAACAAGAAAACAAAATCCTTAGTCTGAAAAGTACTGTTTCATCCTTCTGCTTGGACTTTTCCTGTATAGGCTTTCTTCCCCTTCCTTCTTCTCAAACTTAACCAGAGAAGTCTAAGTAGTACAACCAGACATGACGGTCTACCTGGAAGTGTGTTGAACTCTTCACTTGTGTTAACCTCTGTTGTAGGTCCAGCATGAGAGAGAACCAGATGTTCAAAATATCTTAGTCTCAAGAAAGGCCCCAGATAAAGTGATCAGGGAACTTGCCTGACTGAGACACGTGATGCTTGCACGTGCAGTGTGAGCATGCCTCCATTCTCCCACCTCATTATGAGAGTGAAAGGGGAAAAGTAGACTATAGGTTAAATAATTCAAGATCTCTAAACCACAATTAATTTGTAAGGTTTCTAAACACAAGATTATGCCCAGATTGTTCAGTGTTATTTTTCCCTCTAGCCCAGCATTGTGTGGATGCTTGGAAGTGAGAGGCTAATTGTGGAGGTCAGCGGTGGCAGGGCAGAGTGGTCAGAGGTGGCCTTGTGACAGGCACAACCCAAACAAAGCTAAGTCAGACCAAACATTGAGCAGTGTCAGCTGTGTTGTTGATCTCACACGTGGCTCTTCAAGGACAGTGTGCCTTTAGGATGCTGTGTGTTCTTTTCCCAAGACACCAAGGTTTCTCATCTGAGCAGATAGAAGGGTCAATTTTTTTCCCTTCACAAGTGACTATTATTTGTACAAAACAATGAGTTTCATCATGATATTTCCATACATATGTACAGAGTACTTTGGTCATATTCATCTGATATGGGACCGTTAATACAGTGAGGGACAGAACGGGAACCCCTCGTGGTAAGGTCTTGCCTTAAACTCAGAAACTGTTTATCTGTATGAACTGCTATGGAAAAGCAGGATGGGAGAGTTGGCATCTGAAGCCCAAGCATCACCACTGTATTACTGTTCTCTCAGTCATCTTCATGTTTTCCTGTCATACTCTAAGAATTCCAAGAGAGTAATCCCACCCAAAACATTTGGCTGTCAACCATTTTGGTGATGGGTTGGAGGGCATGTTTTTCTGTTTCCCAAATAGCCCTTATGGGGTTATGTAGCAAAGTCCTTCCACAGTCTCGTTTAGAGCAGGAAATATCAATAGTCATGAGAAAGCATTCCCAGCTGAAACACTTCTAGGTAACTTGGGTTCTCTTAATACTTCAAAAATTATTTAAATTGTGTGTGCATGTGCACACACACATGTGCATTCATGCCATGGCATGCCAGTGCAGGTCATGCTTTGCATGTTTTGTGGAGAGAGTTATAACTGAATTTTGTCCCTGTTTCCTCCTTACAAAGGTCAAATGGAATAAGGGCAAAGCCTTACCTTGAGAAGGTCCTGAGAAGTGGGAGAATTAACAAGAGTTGGCATGGGGAGAGCAGGTATCCTTCACAAACACTAAGGGCTGGAGAGATGGCTCAGTAATTAAGAACACTTGCTGCTCTTGCAGAGAACCAGAATTTGGTTTCCAGGCCAGATGGACTCACTACCTCCTATAATTCCAGAGGATCCAGCATTCTTTTCTGAACTCCACAGCACATATAGATCCACACGTATAGATCTTCCCTCATGTATCATAATTTAAAAAAATAAAAATAAATCGTTTTTTAAAAACACTATTAATCATCTTCCAGGATCCATGCACTATGCTTCTACAGTAGGTGTGGATGGCTTATTTTTCTGATGAGGGAACAGGGGCTTTCAGAACAGCAGCTGTTAACACAGCAGGGCACTGGCCGAGGTAGGATCTAGACTCAGGCCTTCTCATGCAGAAACCTCATCCTTTTGGTCTTCAGAGATTGAGGAATAGGCTGCCATGGTGGCCTGAGACAGTGAAGCTGAACTCTTTCCCTCACCTGCATCTGGACTAATCGCTGAACTGTTTGGAAATCCTGTGCTTTGGGAGGCCAGTTGCAACAAGTTAATGAGAGAAGACCCTCTTTCTCTTTATGTGTTATTGTTTGGACATGTCTTGAGCCAGCTTGGTATAGAAACAGGATCAGGCAAGAGAAGACTCAGAAGTTGGCCCCACATGGTGGTGAATGCCTATAAGGGAGGTGGAGGAAGAAGGATCAGAATTTCAAGTCAGTCCCTGACACATCATAACACATGTGATGCCAACCATCCCAGTGTGCCCTGCAAGGGGAAGAATGTCCATTTCCTGAGTAATTGCTTATTGATTGCCTTGCTAGCTCTGTGGTGTCGGTGTCCAGAGTCTCAGCCTCCCTCCATGCCCTCTGTCTTCTTCCCCTCCCCTGCTTTCTTGAAACAAGATACTAAATGTAGAAGATGGGTGTTGTGGACCAGCAGTCAGCTCAGATTGCTTCCTTTTTCTTGTTTCTTACCTTTGACTTAGGGATTTCATTTTAGGTTTCTAGATCATTCCTGTTATATCCGCCCCATGCCTGACTCCTGTCACATGACAGCTGGTGCATCAGATGGAAGGTGTGGCTGCCGCCTTTAAATTCACCCCGTCTGCCTGCCTGTACTGCTCACATCCGCTACGCCTTGCAGCCTCTAAGCAGCTCTCTCTTCTTTCCCCTCACTCAGAGTGATCCTTCTGAACCTAGAGCGGGCCACGCCAGCCTCTGCTGCACCATGTCACAATGTCTAGTAGACACGGGGCACATCCGTGGGCCTGCCCTGCTCGCCCTCTCGTGCAGGGTGACCACCCCGTTTGTCATTCCTGTCGAAACTCTTGGAAAAGAGAAAGAGGCTCGAATAATAATTAGATGGCAAGCTTAAACTGGACCATTCGAGGAAAACTGGAAAAGACCCAACCGCATGGTTTGCTCTCTCGTGTCTGTGTAGAGGTTTTTGAGATGTACTGCATGATACCTTCCTTGATCTCTATTTAAAACTATATAGGGCTGGAGAGATGGCTCAGCGCTTAATAAAGTTTGCTGCTCTTCCAGAGAATTGAACAAGGGTTCCCAGCACCCATGTCAGCTGGCTGCAAGCAACTGCCTGTAACCCACCTATAGGGAATCTGACACACCCTCTTCTGACCTCTGGGGGCATGAACACACACATGCAAATAATAAAGTAAACCAGTGTGTGTGTGTTTTGTGTGTGTATGGGAGAATTTGGGGTGACGGTTATGCTATGGTATCCATGTGGAAGTCAGAGGACAACTTGTGGAAGGTGCATCTCTCCTACCATGTAGGTTCTGAGCATTGAACTCAGGTCATTGGGCTTGGGGGCAAGTGCCTTTACCCCACTGAGCCATCTTGCCAGCCCCTGAGAGTATGAAATTAGCCCTATGTTTGTTGCTGATCTTCTCTCTAGAGTGTAAACCTCAAGAGGGCAGCACCTGCACAGTCTGAGCGCCTTAGTAGATGTCAGTACTTTTTAGACTTGACTAGGCTGGCAGTGGGGGTCATGTTTCTGAAGAGGCTTTCTCATTAGATGCTTTTAAATCATTTGTCACGTTCCCATCTACTTATTTTGGCAATCCTTTTCGTGGATAAAGCCTTAGAAGAATTTCCTAATGCTGTTACTTGTCTCTAAGGGAAGCTAATGGAGAGTCCCAGTCAGAGACATGGGCTCTGTAGGGAGACAGCGAGAATGTCTTACCTTTAGAGAAATCACATGTTGGGGACCTGATCTTGGTGGCTGTGACAGAGTGAGAGTTGGTCCCTGGACCTTGGAACTATGCTAGTTTCTGGGACAAATGCCAGAAGCAACCCAAAGGAGGATGCTGGAGGGTTCTAGTTAGCTTGTTTCTCCTTGTCTTTCTATTAGATCTGTCCTTAGACAGAGCTACATATCCAGAGGGGAGCTGTGTGTTAGTGTGAACCTTTCTCAGGATTCTGAAGGTTTCTTTTCTGGGTCATCTCAGAAGAAAGAATGGGGGAGCAGACCGCTTACCTCAGTTGCAAGTGCCCATTGGGATCTTGCCAACAAATCCTCTAGGATTCCTTGAATTTCTTCACCATTGGGTATGTGTTTTGGACTTGATGAAGGTGGGAGAGACCACAAAAGAAGGTGGGCCCAAAATGGGCTGCAACAAGGGACAAGAAAGGGAAATCTGGAGGTTCTGTCACTTTGGTTTTCCCAAAGTTTCTGATAAGGTTTAAACCAGAGCCAGTGCCCTCGTGAAGTATCTCAGGAGGGTAAACACTTGTTGGTGATGGAAAGTTATGCAGTGGCTGATGGGAGGGTTATGCAGTGGCTGATGGGAGGGTTATGCAGTGGCTGATGGGAGGGTTATGCAGTGGCTGATGGGAGGGTTATGCAATGGCTGATGGGAGGGTTATGCAGTGGCTGATGGGAGGATTATGCAGTGGCTGATGGGAGGGTTATGCAATGGCTGATGGGAGGGTTATACAGTGGCTGGTAAAGTTTACATTGGCAAAGGGAGGATTATGCATGGATGATGGGAGAATTATACAGTGCTGTGTCTATTAAAGTCAGTAATGAAGAAGGACTAGGAGCTGAAATAAATGTAACAGAAAATCTAAAAGTGTAACCTGGAGGAAGTTGGATCCACATCATTGTTTCAGTATTACTTGGGCGCCAAGGAAGCTATTGCAAACACTATCAAATAGAGAAAGCTAATCATGAAGCACAAGGGAATCTCCATGGGTGACCCTGATTCAGAGAAAGTGGGCTGCAATCCAGTGGGTATGAGCTTAGCTTTCTGGTTGCACTCTGCATGACACACCCCATTTCTTCACACTTTCGCACCTCACACATTTCCACTATGCTCACAGTCTGCCTTTCAAGGCTCACCTTGATGTCACCACTTCTGAGTTTTTTTAAATTTAAACTGTTTTCTTAAAATTGTTTTTTATGTATTTATTTATCTGTTTTTAAATTGATTTTATTGAGCTATATATTTTTCTCCGCTCCCTCCCTTCCTCTCCCCTTTCCTTTTCCCCTCTCCCATGGTCCCCATGCTCCCAATTTACCCAGGAGATCTTGTCTTTTTCTACTTCCCATGTAGATTAGCTCCATGAATGTCTCTCTTAGGGTCTTCTGAGGCTTTTTTTTCAGGACTCAGTTGGAATTCACCCCTTTCTTCTCTGAGTTCCTGTCACCACTGATTTATAAGTCTGTTACTACATATCACTTGAAACACAAAACCAAACAAAAAATATCTGCCTGCCACACACATGCATATGTGAATCTCAAAGGTAGGCCTTTTATTTCTGGCTGTGTTGTTGGCTCAGATCTGTTCTGAGGAGGGAAGACTGAGGTGTCCATCCCCTGCACCTCCTCCTACAGTGCCTGCCTGCTATCGGTAATCCCAGTCACTTTTTCCCTGGCTTGACTTGTCTCTGGGCTAATCAGATGGACGGGTAATGCAGTAGGCTCACCTGACTCTTCTTGCCCTGCCATTCTGGGCAGTGACCCGCTCTATGCTGGTACACGGTGCTCCTGGCAGGCATACTGACAGCAGGAGACACTATTTACTTTGCTTAGTTCCAACTCCAGCACTCTTGCTTTGATCTCTGTGGCCTGCCCCACCTCGCCCCTGCCATTGTCCTGTCCTGGGAGCTAATGTTGCTCCTTTCCTAACTCGCTTCTCTGGCTATTCTGAGAGGATGCCCAGGGACTCAGCCATGCCAGAGAGTCACTGTAAATAGGTTATGGTGGCGCAGCCTTAAGGGCTCCAGTCTGTACCAGTTGCTGCTTTTACCTCCCATATTTAGTTGCTTCTTTTTTATCTGTTCCGTTTTCTTGTCACCTTAATGTTAACAGATAAACTATGATGTAAGATATTGTGGATTGTGATCCTGATAAAGTCTTGGTTTCCATTTTGACTAAATCTGCCATTCAGAGAAGTAAGTAAGTAGTGGTTTTGTTTATATCCTGAAGACAGACCTGCTTAGAACTTCACTCTGTTCTTCTGCTTCCTAGTTGTGGCTGACTGTCCTAGTCAAATGGGGTCATACTAGTGCCTCCCATGTCCATTCAGTCACAAATAGTTGAGCTCCCAGCAGGTGAGAAGCTCTTCTAGGTGACAGAAAAATGGTAATGAAGAAGATTTAAAAATTGGGTAAATATTTAAAATACTTAGAGCAATGCACCCAGTGGGCATTTAGTAAATGTCATGAATGGCATTGCTAGTGCTTTTCTGAGACTAGAGGTGCAAGCAGGATAAGCCACTGGCAACCATAGGACCACATCTCCCTGAGAGGGAGGATAGAGGAGGGGCCACCATTATGATCTAGACTTGGATTTAGGCCCAGGGTAGCCAATGCTTGAATGGCTCTTACTTCTAGCACTTCATTTATGGGTTAAGGACATGAGCTGAGTAACTATCAGCCTAGAAAATGAGTCTGTTTCCTTCCATATAAAGGGCATCAGTCAATGACCACTGTCTGCCTGTATTCTGCCGAGCCTATTTGTGCAGACTGTGCACAATAAATCATATGCGAATGACCCAAGAGGAGACACATTCCTTGAACAAAGAACCCAGACACTGAAGGAAGCAGAGCATCTTTTGGTCTCTCTGCTGCCAGGGTCTGCTGCCCATCTAGTAGAGGGCTGTCTTTTGGGAGAGGTGGCCTGAGGATTAGAGAGCTGAGTCTAGTAGAGAGGTGAGTAGATGCATTGTACTCTGCTGTTTTGCCTTTGGTTTCAGGTCACTCCTCAGGGAGTGTTGCTGAAGATGGCTTGCATGATAATCGCTAGGATTACTGCTGGAGGCAAAGTTTAGACTCTAGGCTCCCTGATTTGTTGTCTGTGGTTACCAGTGAAAGTCCAAGTCTTATTGAACCTGGTTTATATTGCAGTAAGACGAAAGAAAGTCCAAGCCCAAGGCAGTCTTCGTGGAGGTGAGGCTGCCATAAGATGAATGTTTTTATCCCCTGTGGTTCAACAGATTCCTAACCTCTGTCCCACTCAAGGAGGCTAACTATAACCCCAGTGACCCCGCACCCACTCCACTGCTTCCCACAATTTCTGTTTTGTTCTCTCCCTGCAGTGGGCTTCAGAAATGATGTCAGGCTGAGGCTGTAGCTTCAGTGGTAAAACATCACCTAGCATATGTGAAGCCTTGAGTTCAGTGCCCGGCACCATAAAGAAAAAGGTTCTTATAGCACAGGAAAGGTGCTTGACATGAGCTATTAGGTTCAGGCTGAGGAATTTAGGGTCACTTCTCATGAAAGATTCTGGCCTAACTGCTCTTCTGGACCTGCTCAATTTGCCTGGGACCCATCATTGTTGGCATGTCTAGGGACAGACGAAGTACTTTCTGGACCCATTCCAGGACTGAAGTACAGCTAGATTCAGGACCACCAGAAACCATAGTCTCATCACATTCTTATTGCATTAGTCCTGTCCTCAGTCCTTTTTTCAGTTCAGTTTAGCTGAAAAGAGAATTAGGCCAGCGCATAGCTGTGAATGTAAGTCCACAGTTTGTCCCGTAGCGAAGGTAATGCAATTAGAGCAGCTCTCCGATCTCGTGTCCTTATCATCTCCTTAAGGAATCTTTCAACTTTTCCTAATCACCCCTCTCAGGAAACTATGCTTCCACAGATTTACCAAAATCTGTTTATGGAGCCTATAAGATGACTTAGTAGATAAAGGCACTGACTGTGAAGTCTCATGACCTGAGTTCCATCCCAGAGGTCATGTGACAGAAGGAGAGAGCCACCTCCCACAGGTTGTCTTCTAACCTCTGCATGTGTGCCTGCATATATGCACAAATAAATGAATGCAAAGATAACATCCATGGGAAGTAGAAAAAGACAAGATCTCCTGAGTAAATTGGGAGCATGGGGACCATGGGAGAGAGTTGAAGGGGAGGGGAGAGGCAGGGAGGGGAGCAGAGAAAAATGTAGAGATCAACAAAAATCAATTTAAAAAAGGATAACATGATGTGGGATTTCCCTCTGTATGCTGTGATTACCATTGATAAATAAAGGAACTGCTTTGGGCCTATAGCAGAGCTATGGGGGAACAGAGCTAGGCAGGGAAAGCTAAGCTGAATGCTGGGAGAAAGGAGGTGGAGTAAGAGAGAAGCCATGTAGCCCTGCTGGAGCCGGACGGAACTTTATCCAGTAGGCACAGCCACGTGGCGATACACAGATTAATGGAGATGGGTTAAATTAATATGTAAGAGTTAGCCAATAAGAAGCTAGCGCTAATGGGCCAAGCAGTGCTTTAATTAATACAGTTTCTGTGTGGTTATTTCTGGGCAGCTGGGAAACAAACAAGTGCCCCCTCCTTACAACAATAACATCTATGTGCTGTATGTGTCTTTATGTTAATGTTCTATAAAAGAGGACTTTTTTCAGTCCTCAAAAAACTTCTCACCACCCTGGGAGAAGTATCACCCCACTGAGGGGCATGAGGAGTATAGTAAGCACAGTTGGATTGCAGGTCCAAAATATAAGATGGCAGGTGAGTCTCCAAAACTAGGTGGGAAATCCAAACATATATATATATATATATATATGTATATATATATATATGTATATATATATATATATATATATAGAGAGAGAGAGAGAGAGAGAGAGAAGGTGGAGTCAAGGAGACATCATATAGCCTCCAAAGGAGAAATATGCCAGAACATTACCAGTAATCCACAGCCTCATGGCAATACATAGATTAATAAAAATTTAAGATATAAGAGCTAGACAGGAATATGCCTGAGCCATCAGCCAGACAGTGTTGTAATTAAATATAGTTTCTGTGTGAGTATTCTGGTCTGGGCGGCTGGGATACAAAAGCACAGTCTCTCTACACCCAACCCTGACTGACATCATGCCACCATTATTTTTGTTTTGTTTTGTTTTCGAGATAGGGTTTCACTGTAGCTCTGTTGTCCCTATTTTATTCCTTTCCCCCATCTGGACTTCATTCTTTTTCTTACTTTACTGCGGAAGTTCAGGAATAAACTTAGTTAAGACAACAAACTGTACAGTTCAAGGATGCTTAGGACAGAGAATGTCCTTCGTGTATGGCGCTGCTGCTGGGGATTGAACCCAGGGGCTTGTGCATACTAGGCAAGTACTCTGTCAATGAACTGTATCCCCAGCCCAGGAAGATCGTTTCCTAAAACACCCCCCCACCAGAGGTTATCTCGTAAGAAGAAAGAGGCCAGAGGCCCATGGGGTGTTCACAGTAAAGCACAATTAATTTCATGACTGGAGGAAACACCAGAGTGACCTTTCAGAAGAGAGTGAATGGGAAGTCCCTGTGTCAACAGTGACTGCAGGCTTTCAAATGGAAGCCCTGGATCGGGTCATACTTCTTCATACAGACTTGCTTTCAAATGGAAGCCCTGGATCGGGTCATACTTCTTCATACAGACTTGCTTTCAAATGGAAGCCCTGGATCGGATCATACTTCTTCATACAGACTTTCTTGGGGTTGATGGCAGTTCTGTCAGTGGGATATCAGCTCTCTTTTCTCTAGCCAGGCAGATAGTGACAATGTCACCTTTCCTCTAGAAATTGCCAGAGGCATGCACTGTTGGTGATGGAAGGACATTTGCCTTGAGTCTGCAGAGTCTGTATGTGGCAGTCACCAAACAGCAGATCCAAGCAGGGCAGGAGCGTCAAGGCTCTGGTGAGTATGCCCAGTCACAGCTGGTCTGCTTGGAGTAGAGTTGGAGCTTAGCAGTTCTAGCCAAATCATCTATTTACATTTCAATGAATAAAAACTAAATAAAATTAAAAATTCTTTTCCTTATGTACTTTAGACATATTTCAAGTGCTCAGTAGCCGTGTGGTCAGTGCAGATACAGAACACATACCTCAACACAGAACATTCTCATAACTCCTGGGTGCTTAGGAGTTAATAAGAGAACTAGCCAGAAAACCCATCCAGGGGATGCATAGAGATTTGCTCACCCCCTGTGAGTCAAGGAAACTCAACCTACGTGCTGACTGTGGGCTTTGGAGTCTTCGTCGGAACAGGGTTTGCTCAAAGTCAGCTGGAAACTGGCTCCTTCAATCTGTTAATATATTAATAGCAAACTCTGCCCTTCGTCCGAATGCTTGGTGAATGCTTCTGTTCTCCTGAGAGCAGGCATTTCTCTCTGCCTTCTGTTGATTTTTCTGATTTCAGGAGAGACACAGACATCATGCAGCAGCACCTCTCAAGGAACTGACAGCCAGCTTCTGAAACAGCCAGAACAGCCAGTCTCTTCCACTCCAGTCGTCTCAGAGCCTGAACATGAGCCCGTGGTGAGTCACACATGAGCAGCTTCCTAGGCGGCCATCTGAACACTGGAGAAGCTGGCACCTGGAACCTTGCAGCCGTAGCCTCTGCAGCCGCTGCCTGGTTGCCGCTGCCTTGATAGTCTGAGAGATTGTGAGCTGCTGCCAAGTCGTAGAGCACTGTGCTTTCCCACATCCTCCCTTGCCATCTCCTGCCATTCTTGAGCTGAATGATGAACCTTGACCCCCCCATACCTTACTCTACTTCCGGTGATGGCCCATGAGGGACATGCACACTTGGAATATCATAGCACTTCCTAAAATAGACCTCAAAACATCGACATCAGATACTTTAAGAAGGGCTTCATACCAACCAGGAGTCATGAGAGATCTGTTTCAAAATTCCAATTAACTGGGATTCCTTTTCCTCTAGGGTGCTTCAGGCCCTGTGCAGAGACCTCAGCTGGCAAAGGCCAAGAGGAAGAAGCTAAGAGGACTCTTCAGTTAACTTGCTGTGACTCTGCCACCGAGAAGGGAACAGAGCAGCTTCCCAGTATCATCTGGAACAGAGCTGCCACAGCAGGGCATCCCTCAGATGGAGCTGCAGTCGGAGGCCCGCGTTTGTGTTGACAGGCCTCCTGATTGGAAACTCCCTCACCTGTGGAAGCTTGGCTCTGCTCCAACTCACTGCCACTGGCATTCCATACACAAATGAAGCCAACTCCTCATTCAGTGGCGTTCTTTCTCTAGAACTAGTACCCTATGTGAACTCAAGTAAAGCAGGTCTGTAGAGAGACACATGCCCAAGACACCTGTCTGCGTTTCACAGGGTCCCTCACCAGTCCCACCTGCCCCTCAGAAAACCCTTTTCTCCTAAAACAGAATAAAGGGCACTCACACTCCCCTGCTGTTGAGGTTGCCTGCTTGTGGTCTATAACCTGTTCTCACCCACAGTCCCTGGTTGTCTCTGGGTCATGTCTGAGCTGTCAGTCCCATCCTACAGATTTTTCATCAGCCTCTCTGATGTGGCCTGAAGTCAGTCACAGTTAGAAACCTTGGTCTTGAGAACTCTCCATGGTGGCACAAGACAGATTACTACTGTTCTCTGTCAGGCTTGGGTGTGTTTTTTCTGTTTCCTTCTAAAGCACAGAGAACAGGTTAAACCATAGTGTCAGACAAAAATTACAAATGACTGCAAGTACTAGGGATAAGGTCAGGTCCCAGGGGTGGGAGAAAAGGGAATCTGACTCTCTCCCTCCCTCCCTCTCTCTCTCTCTTGTTCTCGCTCTCTCTCTCTCTCTCTCTCTCTGTGTGTGTGTGTGTGTGTGTGTGTGTGTGTGGTTTTTGTCTTTCTGCAGCCCCACCCCTCTCCAACCTAAGACAGGGTCTCACTGTGTAGCCCCAGCTGACCTGGAACTCACTATGTGGACCAGGCTGGCCTATGAATTCAGAGATCTGCCTCCCAAGTGCTGGGATTAAAGGCCTGTGCTGACTTGAACTATGAACAGGAGGATGGCCTTGAACTTCTGGTCCTCCTGTTCTAGGATTACAAGCCTGTGTCCAGCACACCTGGTATCTGCAGGGCTGGAGATCAAGTCCAGCGCTTCCTGCATGCTAGGCGAGGACTCTGCCTAGAAGATTGCTTGGGCCACAGAATAAGATCTTGTCTGCAAACAAGAAAAGGCTGTGTAAGACAGACAGAACCCAAAAGCCACTCTCGGGCACTCAGGCTTGTCTGCACAGCATCTTGACCTTCTCTACCATGTCTTCCTCTAGAGTAAGGCCATCTGAAACTTGAACTTGGGTTGAAAGGAGTGTAATGTGAACTCAGATGTTCACTGGGAACACTTAGGTAGATAGGTAGGTAGAGAGAGAGAGAGAGAGAGAGAGAGAGAGAGAGACAGATGCAGAAGCCATTTTGGTGTGCTTGCTTTGGAGGGCTTCCTCAAATCCATGTCTCCTCCCTCTCTCCCTGAAATTGATATCTCTGCCCGGATGTCAGTCCAGGGAGACAGGCTCATACAAGCCACGCTAAAGTACTGATTACTACAACAGTTAGAACAGTGGTAACAAACGGCTAGCTATTGTTGAGCAGTTCATGTACCAAGTAGTCTGTCCAAATGAGCATCTCACAGCATCATCTGAAGATGAGACCAGTAACCTGTAGGACACCTAGTCTTGAAATGAGTGACTTACTCAAGGTCATGCAGCTAGTAAGTGACAGGTAGAGCTAGCGAACACCTCAGCCAGTCACAGTTATTAGATGCTTGACTGAAAACCTTCCAGAAAGATTTAGCATCCTCTTGCAGTCTTCCACAGTCTACACCTCTATCCTGGACCCTGCCATCAAGCAGGATGCTCTCCTCTGTGCAGACTCACCAAGGCAGGAGCCCCTGAGGATGGCCGCACAGGCTCCCGCTGTTGCTCACTCTGTTCCTTCAGGCCACACCACGGGTGTTACTACAGCGAAGCTCTGTGTCCTGTGCTGGCTAATCCTTCTGCCCAAATGGGAGCCTCCAGCAGGCATTCTTAATCACGAATCCCCTAAAATTGCAAGGAAAATTCCCCAAACATAAATTTGTTCATTTTTTCATGAGATTGTGGGACTCTCTCAAAAGAGGGTGCCCCGTCACCCTCCAGTCCACTGCTTCAGTGTTCCTAAAGGCTGCTCCTGCCTTGGGGTTATGCTCAAATGTTGTTGGGGAAGCATTACCGCCAGAGGCTCAGGCATCACTGAAACCCTTACCCCTGAGCTAGGGTGGTGTTTGAGAATCATTCATCCTAGGGCAACTCCAGGGAAATCCCCGCTTTGACAAATTGGCCTAACCAGGCTCTATTCCAGCCCTGCCCCCTGGCTTGGGCCCCTCCCTGAGGCCCCCAGCTTGGCCCAACCCCCACTCTCCATGCACATAAAAGGGTCGAATTCTCGTGGCTGCTCCATAAATTTTATTCCGTAAATATTAGTTTTCCCTGTGTTTAATAAAGCAGTGGCCCACCTCCCCGCCTACCCGCCCGCTCCCCGGGGCCGGGGCTGGGGCCAGGGCTGGCTGGTGGGAGAAGGGACTCTTTCAATTGCTTTGGAGTATTTTTAGAAAAAAAAATAATATAAGGTGGTTTACACGAGCAAGCCAGCAAGCCAGGAGCAGGCCTTGGTACCTCGAGGAAGTTCTTGCTGCAACTGGACCTAAAAAGTAGAGAAACAGCGCCACCTAGGTCGCGAGGCCTACTTGGCCTTGCTGGTTGATTCCCCGCAGGAAGCTAGGGACCGGTCAGATATCACAGGTCACTCCTTGCTGAAGGAGACGTCCTCTTTATACCCCAGCTGGGTAGAACCCCCTTACCTGGTGTCTCTTGGGGTTTCCCAGCGGCCCTTACAAGCAGATCCCAAGCTGGGTCTTGAAAAATCCCACCAGCGTCGTTCCTTTTTCTTGACACCAGGAGCCAGCCTCCCGGTCCAGAGGTGTTTTTCTAAGGGAGAGTGAAGTAACTGGAAAGAAGGGAGCCACCTTCTCTTCGTCGTCCCTGGAATTCCTAGATCCCACGGTGGTAAAGAGAGAGTTCCGTGCTTCCGTGCTCCAGACTGGCAGAGTTCAGGCAAGCTAGACCAAGATCTTTAAGGGAGGGCTGCAGGGTTCATCCCGGGCTCTGGGGGAGGACAGTCCTTGTTCATCTAAAACCCCCTCATCTCCCGAGCCCTTAAGGCAACTGCTACACGTGGGACCCGTCAGGTGAGCCCCAGGGGCACCTGTGTCTGCTGCAAAGATGGCAGTGGGGATGGGAATTATAAGGAATTGCACCCCTCCTCCTCCCTTCCCCTGGACTGATTCTTTCTCCATCATCCTGATGTTGCCACGGACAATGTTCCCTCTCTCTGCTTAGTCTTTTATTTTCTCCTCCTCCTCCTCCTCCTCCTCCTCCTCC
>PVIU01009566.1:15192-75500 GCA_004026605.1 Ondatra zibethicus | reverse complement strand
TGGGGGAGTGGGAGGGTGAAGATGGAGGAAAGGTGGACATTGGAGAAGGGAATAAGATATCTACAGTTAAGGGAGTCATTTTAGGATTGGCAAGATACTTGGCCCTGGAGGGGATCCCAGGTGTCCACGGGCATGTCCCCAGCTAGGTATTCGGGCAGCAGAGGAGAGGGTGCCGGAATTTGCCTTGTCCCATAATCACATTGATGAATATCTTGATCACCATTATAGAAATTTCATCCGATGGATGGAGATAGAGACAGAGACCCACATTCACATCAGAGCAATGGATTGAGCTCCCAAGGTCCACTTGAAGAGCAGAAGGTGGGAGAAGATGAATAACGAAGTTAGGACCGTGAGGGGCTGGTCCACCTACTGAGATAGTGTGCCTGAACTAATGGGAGCACACCAATCCATCGGGACTGGGACTGAATGAGCATATGATCAAACCAGACTCTCTGAATGTGGCAGCGAATGGGGGCGGATGGAGAAGCCATCAACAATGACACCAGGACCTATCTCTTTTACATGTATTATCTTTTTGGGAACCGAGTCTTTTTGGATGCACACCTTCCTAGGCCAGGAGGGAGGGGGTGTGACTTGGACTTCTAACAGGGCAGGGCACCATGCCTTCTTTTAAGGAAGAAGGGGGAGGGAGGAGGAGTGGGGTGTAGTGGGAGGGGACCAGGAGAAGGGGAAGAAATGTAAAAATTGTATTTATTTAATTATGTTTTTGAATGGAAAAAAATAAAAGAATACAAAAAAAGGAAGAAAAAGATAATAAAGGTCATGACCATAGTGAAAAAAATATTCTTTGTTCTGTGGTTTACTAAGATAGAGCAAGATGTTTTCTTGGTTTACAAGATTGCACAAATTTTAATTAAGCATCAATAA
The DNA here is from genome assembly GCA_004026605.1 of Ondatra zibethicus. Lineage (NCBI taxonomy): Eukaryota > Metazoa > Chordata > Mammalia > Rodentia > Cricetidae > Ondatra > Ondatra zibethicus. The sequence continues at coordinate 74,609 of PVIU01009566.1, read as the reverse complement.
AATATTTTGAGTCGTAAAAAAATAAAATTGTAATGTATAATTAAAAATATAAGTTGATAATCATCTATAATAGTCAAGCTTATAGTCATGTTAGTTAGATTTTCTAGATGCATAGAGATATATTTCAGTTAGATAGGTATTCTTCAAATCTTTAGAGACCTTCAGAATATGACATTTATTGTTTAAGAACTTAAGACATTTCATGACAGTGAGACATGTCTACTCCTGGCAGCACAAGTTACTTCAAGACAAAGATGGGCATTGAAAAGGCTCCTTATGGAGTTTGATAGCCATTTGGGCAAGAGACTGCTCTTGCCTAGACTGCTTCACTAGACATGTAGGACCTGCAGAAAAATGATGGCTGAACTTGCCTAAAGGTGAGATGATCCTTCAGGGTTCCTGCTTCATGAAAGAGTCTGCTGGATTCTATGGGCCTGTAGACTGAAGATGAATCTCCCAATGGTACAGAAAACTTTGGGTGACTGTCCAGTTAGTGAGATATTTCTGCCATTCTAGAGTTTCGGAAGTTGCTTACAATGTACTTCCTGTTTACTTAGGTAATATTCTATCCTTCTGGAGTCTTTGATGGAGTTGAAGAATTTATAGTTATAGTTTTCTTTAGTTATGATAAAAGATAAAGTAGATATAAATATTGTAACTATAATTCTTACTTGATACCTGTTTTGTTATATGTAATTTTGCTATGTTAAAGCCTTCCTTTTTGTTTAAAAAGAAAAGGGGAAATGGTATAGGAGGTCCTTCAGTATATGTGTTGCTTTCATTGTTTAATGAATAAACAAACTGCCTTGGCCTGTTGATAGGGCAGAACTTAGGTAAGCAGGGAAGATGGAAATGAATGCTGAGAGGAAGAAGGGCAGAGTCAGAGAGAAGCCATGGATCCTCCACTTGAAACAGATGTGGGTTAGAATCTTTGCCAGTAAGCCACTGCCATGTGGTGATATACAAATGAATAGAAATGGGTTAAATTAATATAAGAGTTAGCCAATAAGAAACTAGAGCTAATGGGCCAAGCAGTGTTTTAATGAATACAATTTCCGTGTGGTTAGTTCAGGGCTAAGCAAGCCAGGATGAACAAGTAGGCCCTCCTCCTACTTGCATGGTCTTAATTACCTCTTTCTGCTTTTGAAGTATTTCTTTTAGAGTGTGATTAGATCTATCTATAACTGCTTGTCCTGTATCCCTGTTGTATACCTGTAGTATGTTTTATGTTGTAATATGAAAAACCTGTTACATTTTATTAGATACATATTCTGGAGCAATGTCAGTCTTAATTTGTACAGGTATCCCCAAAATAGTAATAAGTTATAATTAATGTGTAATTATAGAATCATTTTTTTCAAAACTTAAGGCAGTTGTTCATTGATATCCTGCATATATATCTACTGTAGGTGCATATACTTTAATTTTTCAAAATCTGCAAAAGTAAACACATCCATTTGCCAAATTTCATTTCTTTGGTTACCTTTTGGGTTACTTCTGCAGGTAATGGAGTTTGGTTATACAAAGAAAATGTAGCACAATTCCTGATATTTTCCTTGCCTTGTTGCAACTGCAGAAAAATCTTCTTCAAACTTTTACTGTTAACATTGTTGTTTCTTACGAAAATCTGAGGATTCCAGCACATTACTACCATTAGCTGATCAATTTCATCAATACGTGCCCTGTTTGAGTTCCTGTCATGACTTTCTTCAGTGATGAATGGCAATGCTGAAATGTAAGCGAAATAAATCCTTTCCTTTCTGACTTGCTTTTTGGTCATGGTGTTTCATCACAGAAACAGAAACCCTAATTAGGACAATGCTTTTCAAAAACCAACAGCTGTTGTGTTCTTTTTATGAAAAGTTTGGAACTGTTCTTGATCATAGTTTTTCATGTTTTTTAGAAGCATTTTTTTTATTTTATGGTTTGTTTCTGAGATTGGAGGAATGGTAATCTGTGTTTTCCATTGCCACAATAAATTATGTCCCCTGAAATTCATGGCTATTTAGCCACATATGGATTTGATTTTCCTATTTGTCCTTTTTGCTTTATATATTCAACCTATCTGAAATTTTTTTTTGCCCAAGATAAAGTTCCAATCCCTAGAAGCTAAATATTTAATTCCTGAAGAAGACAATCTGGATGCCAAGCTTTTAGTGAAATTATTGTTATATCTGCTCTTGTGTCTAGTAGACCTTTAATTTCAATTCCATTTATTTGTATTTTTAGGCTTGGTTTCTAATCATTTATATCAATTTGCCAAAATGCATGTTTTCTGTTCTTTTCTAAACTTTTTGCTATATACAGATGCTGTTCTGTCCTAATCACATCCAGAGCGAAATTGATTTTAATAACAGGCATAAATCTTTTAATTGCTTTGTGAATGAGTTTCTCCAATGCTTGAATGTTTCCCCAAATGACTGAATCAAATTCGATATCAGGGTCATTCAAGGGGCCCCTAGTTTTTTTTTTTTTCTGATGGCAAAGGTTTACTTTGCTTTTCCCTTTTTGACATGCATTTATTAGTCCAATACTAGCTTTTACCACACATTCTTAATACTCTAGATGACTGGGATTTTCTATTTAGATTATCTCCAGAAAAAAAAACAACACCTTTTCTAGGAATGCCTTGCCAACACTCTCTTCTAAAATGACCTTGCTTGCCACAATTAAAACAACTGTCATTTTGAATTTTTAAAAAAACTTTTAGAAATTACTTTCCCCATCAGAGTAGCATCATAAATATGAGATCCAAAATCAGCTGTATTTATAATCCATTAATTTATTGTTGCAAATCTTGCCTTTAAAGGCCCAATTACCAATTTGTATACTGATTTATCATTTTCAAAAGCCCAAGATTTGATTAATACTTGTCTGGCTTCTAGAGCTGATACTATTCTATTTATAGCAGAAATCAATCTTTTAGAAAATTAGTGAAGACAACTTTTGGACCTTGAGTAATTTGATAAATGACTCAGATCTCTTTTGTGATTCTCCAGCCTTGTCCCAAGCATTTAAAGCTGCTAAACATTATAGCACCAAGGAGTGATGATCAAATTCAGGCTGTCTTTGTAATGCAGGATATTGACCTTCGCCTTCAAGCTGACTTTGGGAAATATTAATGCTTCTGGCCCTATTTCATTGTTCTATTACTCTAGCTTCCTTTTTCCACCATGTTTGCCATTGTTACTGAGGATCAGCTTTCAATATTGCTGTTAGCAAATCTCTCCATTCTTGAGGCATAATTTTGTCCTGAGTTGCCCATCAATTTTAATATCTATTTTCCATAGGGTGAAGGTATGTCATAAAATGATTGCTTCCTTAAATCTCCTCAAATATAAAACTTCTATAGGATTCCACTTAGCTTCTTGATAACTGTGTGGGTGTCTATTATCTCCTGGTAGTTCTTGTATAGTAGCTGAATTAAGCATTTATTTGGCTCAATTTCCCCTATGAATTTGGGATGTTTTGACAACATCCTGTAGCTATATGTGAAAACAGCTACATAGTCAAAAAACCTGTTTCCCACAGCCAGGTACATTGTTGATTGGATTTTAAGAATGTGGAGATCCAGAAATGTAAGCCTATTTCTACCTTGTCTGAAGATTAGAGAATTTAAAGTTGCTCTGTTGCAACAAACAGGGCTACACATCCTGAATCAGAATGTGGGTACTTGGTTCTTTTGACATTAAGATGGCTCATACAGGTAGATCCACTCCACCCAGACCAAAGGTCAGTCTTTTGAAATAGGAAGTTTGACCTTGTGAGTGTCTGCCTTCAGGATACTTGGTCTAGGGTGGGTTCACTGCCAAAATAACAGAGTGCTAATGACTTGATATCTCAGCTTATGGAAGCAAGTGACTGTTCTAGTTGTCTTTCTTATTTTTTATTTATTTATTTATTTATTTATTTATTTATTTATTTATTTATCCATACATTGTTTTGTTTTATTTTTTCCATTCAAGAACATAATTAAAGAAATAAATTTTTTTTCCTTTCTTCCCCTTCTCCCGCGAAAGTTGGCAGATGGAGAACCCACAAACAATGACACCAGGACCTATCTCTTCTGCATGTCTTTCTTATTTTTAAAGAAATTTCATGCACAATCTACCAGTTCTCTGACTGTTTTAGTGTAAAAACTGATCATCTTCTTAATATTCCTATATAACATATAATTTAGACATTATAATTTATACTTTAATCTCTGTACAATTGCATGATTTCATTAGATAGTTCCTTTTTCTCAGTGTAGTTTTAGAAAAGGTAGGTTCCCAGGTGGGATGGCCATGGATTCAGCATTTTATGCCCACCAAATACTCATTGATTCATGACAACCTCCCCGTTCTAGCTTCTCTGACCTACCAACTCATCCTTGACCTTTTCTTTTTCACCTGCAGCACTTTTCCTTTAATGTAAAATTTGTATCCCATTCTGGACAGACTGAACCAGGCACAAAGCATAATTATTCATGGCCTTTGCATGAGCTTCTGCCTCTATATTTTTGCCTGGTTTGAGTTCCTTCCTTGACTTCCTTCACTGGACTATGTCTTAGGAAATGTAAACCAAATAAGCTGTTTCTTCCAAAAGTTGATTTACTCATGGTATTTCTTCACAGAAATAGTAGGACTAGCTAAAGGCAAAAATTGATACCAGGAGTGGGGTATTGCTGTGACAGACTTAACAATGTTGTTTTGGAGAGGATTGTTGCTACAGGTTGCAAAATTATACAGTAATTGCTCAGCCACCTTTTCACAAGCGACTTATCAGAACCAAGGGATCTGTTAAAGGCTAAATCAAAGGACAATGCTTTTTGATCTTATTGCTTTGTGAATAAAATGACTGTACTTTGCTGTATATTTTTTGCTGTAATTAACACCCTTTCTGTTAAATATTTGGAAATTAATTCTCACAGTTCAGAACTATTTTGTGGAAACAGTTTCTCACCACCAGGCCTCAGTTCCTCTCCTCTAGGTAAGTATAGAAATCTGCTTTCCTGCAATTATCTTTATCAGCAAGCATTTGGTCAGAGTTTAGAGTCCAGGCAAATAGCATCCCATTTAAGATATTCACAGATCTCCAAGAATATAGAATTACCACCTGCTCAAGCTGCTGCTCTGGTTTTACCCCAAGACCAGAACAGCTGATAACAGCATACTCCAGAACTGATAATTCTATCATCTAGAGCAAAACTCCAGACTTAGGAGTATAAAAACTGCATGGTCTGATGTATGTGCTATCTGATTAAGAACCATCAGCTTCTCCCTGTTTACATAGGTTGCCTAGTTACCTGTTATTTTCTATACATTCTGAGAGAAAGAAGTGGCATGATGGTTTAAATAATCCATGCTATATTCATAATTTTATTGAAAATAAACCTTTTAGCTCTTTACTAACCACCTAAAAATGTGATACAATACACTAACCTTCTCCTCTAGAATTCCCTAATGATTTAATTTCTTTCTTAATTAATTTTATCCATTAAGGAGTTCATCTGACATGTACTAGCCACTCCCATGAATACACACATATGTATGTGTGAAAACCTTTATCTGATTTCCTGATGGGCAAAAGAATCCTGGCCCTGGAATCTGCTAGGACTGGGGAATTGCTGGCTTTAAGGATACATATGACTGGGAACATTTGTAACAGGGAGAAAAAAGAACAAGAGAAAGCAAAGAAGAATTGATCGAAATGAAGAGAAAGAAGAATGAAGAAATATGGCTGGACAATTCCTGTTGAGTAGATTTTTACCCCTCAAATCTTTTTTTCCATATTCTTTTATTTTTTTTCATTCAAAAAATTACATTTCCTCCCCTTCTCCCAGTCCCCTCCCGCTCCCCCACTACCCCTCCTTCCTCCCCCTGCTTCCTTAAAAGAGGGCATGGTACCCTGCCCTGTGGGAAGTCCAAGGCCCTCCCCCTGAAATCTTTATCCTCAGATTTCTAGCCTCTCTTTAGCGATCTGTGGCATCCTTAATTGAACCCTGAAAGGGAGTCTTAAAGGTGAAAACTTTTAAGGCTCCCTAAATCTTCCCACTTCCTGTGATCCCTGAAACTTTGTTTACCCTCAGTGGACATGTCAGACAAATAAACCCTTTCTTTCTTGTCTTAGTGTTCTATTGCTATGAAGAGATACCATGACCAAGACAAATCTTATGAAGGGAAACCGTTAACTGGAGGCTTTCTTCCACATTCTAAGTGTTAATTCATTATTATCATGGTTGGGAATGTGGTGTCAGGCAGGAAGACCTGATGCTGGAGAAGTATCTGAGAGCTTTGCATGCTGATCTACAGGGAGAGAGAGAAAGAGAGAGAGGAAGAGAGAGGGGGAAGGGAGAGAGATAGAGATAGAGATACACTGCTCCTGGTGTGGGCTTTTGAAACCCCAAAGTTCACCCCTAGTGACACATTTCCTCCAAATAAGGCCATAGTTACTGCAACAAAGCTATACTTCCTAATCATTCCCAACAGTTTCACTTCTTGGAGACCAGCATTCAAATCACCCCACTCCCAAGGGTCATGGTGTTTCACCACAGCTAGCATAACCCTTGGGAGAGGGGGTGCTAACATCACTTCAGGGAAGTGGGAAGGCTCACCAGACACACTCCCCAGATTGTACAGACAGGAAGCCATTGCTGTGTCAGGGAATGGGGAAGGGACTCCTCAGTTGTAAAGCAGCCTGTCAGTTAAGCAGGGCAGTCTTTGGTTCAGATGCCTTTGAATCATGCATGCTCTTTTCATACCCCACCCCCAATTACTGACTCACACAGCTGGACTTTCTGTGGTTGATTGGTGCTCTGTCTAACTGAGATGAATAGACATAGATGTTTCAAAGAATGCCATGTGACAGGTAGATTGGGGATAGAGCAACCTGGTCTTGTTTTGTTATGGAGTCCTACAACATAAAGTGCTTTACTCTGTAAGATTTTAAGTTCTGCATTTTATCCTTTCTACCAGATGGCAAGATTTCTTCTCTTACACCCCATTTTATTTTTTTATTAAAAAAATATGTATTGGTGTTTTGCCTGACCATCTGTGTACCACGTATGTGAATGGTACTTGTGGGGACCAGAAGAGAAACTCGGATTCCCTGGAAGCAGTGTTTGCAAATAGTTGCAGTTGAGTGCTAGGTATCAGAACTGAGTTCCCTGGGAGAGCAGCAAGTGTCTTTTACCTTCACCATCTTTCCAGTTCCTTGGACCCCATTTATTTAAAGGAAAATGCCTAAGATTACAGGTTTAAAAGGCTATATGAAGTCACATGACCCATGTTCCTGTCCTCAAGCCTGGTATAATAATTTTTTTTTTTTTTTACTTTTCCCTTTGATGTTTAGCACAATAGTGGGATCAACAGGCTTGGGATTGGACAAGTGGGTAAAGACTGGATATTCTGGTCATTTCTGTCCTGACTAAGTTGCTTCCTTTCCCACAAAGTTCTGTCTTCTTTTAGCTGTTCATTGTAGCAATCTACTTCTATGTTTCTTTGTAGGAAAGTATAAGGGAAGATCCACTTTCTGAGATGCATTTAATAAAATGACTTCCTATCCTGCCATATGGATTGTACCCAACATGTCAGGTAGAAATAAAGATGGGAGGGAATATTAGAGCATCATGAAAAGGGGAAGGAGTACTGGAGCATTCAGAATCAGTGAAAAATCATGGTTGTAAGGGGAAACCACAAATTCTTTGTATAATTCTTGAATGGGAGGGAGACTAAATTTATATAATTTTCTATGAACATTAAAAAAAGATACAGATGCATGGGTAGACATTTCCATGAGCAGTCATGGTCAACTACTCCTGACATTTGTGTCTCATGTGGTAACATGGTACTTGGTCATGTTAATAAAATATCTTGTGTATTGAGACCATCCTGTGCTCTGCTGTGCTCTAAGTTACTCCACAGAGTGCAGAACGGAGGTTTTTCAGTGTGTGCTTGTGCTAATTTTTTGGAAGAAATTAATAGCAATTATCCCAAAAGCGATAGACTTAACCTTATAAAAAGATCTTTTTGGATTCTTCCCCTAATTGTACATGATGCTCCAATAACTGCAACCCATACCTTTTATACTGATGCAAATAAGTCAGGGAAGGTAGGATACAAATCAGAAGAATTAAGTAAGGTGGAACAAAGCCCTTATAATTCTGTCCAGAAGGCAGAATTATATGCTATTCTCATGGTGCTAAGGGATTTTAAAGAAACTCTTAATATAGTTACTGATTCACAATATGCAGAAAGAGTTATCTTGTATATTGAAACCACTGAATTTATACCTGATGATACAGAATTGACTTCGTTATTAATCCAGGTGCAAGACATAATCAGGAATAGGCTTTGTTCTATATACATAACACATATCAAATCCCATACGGGTCTGCCAGGTCCTCTAGCACAAGGTAATGAAGAATTTGATTGATTATTGATTGGAAGATTGTTGCAGGCCTCAGAATTTCATAAAAACATCATGTCAAAAGCAAAGGTTTAAAGAAAGAATTTTCTATTACATAGCAACAAGCTAAGGAGATTATAATGAGATGCCCTAATTGCTCTTTCTATAACCAAACACCACTACCTGCAGGGAGTAACCCAAAGGGTACTCAAAGAAATGAAATCTGGGAGATGGATGTGTTCCACTTTGCAGAATTTGGAAAATTAAAATATGTCCACCACACCATTGACATCTTTTAGGTTTTCAATGGGCAACTACTTTAAGCTCAGAAAAGGCTGATTCAGTAATCACACACTTATTAGAAATTATGGCCGTCATGGGTATACCTGCACAAATAAAGACAAATAATGATCCAGCATATGTCGCTAGAAAAATGAGACAGTTTTTTGCTTATTATAATATTAAGCATATTACAGGTATACTACACAATCCTACAGGTAAAGCAGTTATAGAAAGATCAAATTGAAGTATAAAGGATATGTTAAACAAACAGAAAGGGGTGGAAAATACCCCCAGAAATAGATTACATAATGCTTTATTAACCTTGAATTTTCTTAATGCTAATGAGAAAGAGACAACAGCAGCAGAGAGACATTGGTTAATAAAAAGTCTTCTGATTTAAACCAATCAGTTTATTTCCAGGATGTGTTGACCTCAAATGGAAGCCAGGAGGTTTGCTACATTGGGGAAGGGGTTCTGCTCTTGTTTCCACAGGAGAAGAAAAACTATGATACCATCAAAATTAATAAAGATTCAGTTTGAAAAGGAGAAACCTCTTGAAAAAGAGAAATGTCAGCTCATCCACAATGGTAACAACCATACAGATGGTAAGGATTCTAACAGATGGAAAATAAACTACCCAATAAGAATCATCAAGAAAATTGAATATGATTCATAAGTACAAATGTTAAAACATACACATTTTATGTGTATATATATTGTTTGTGCATATATATATATATATATATATATATATATATATATGAATATATAGAGCTGGCTTTGGAGTTGGACACTGGATCTGTCCCTCTCTAAATCCAAGCATGCTGTTAAATTCAAAATTCAGAGTTTCTGTCTCATGTCAAGAGCCATTTGATATGGGACAGAAATAAAAAAGAATTTAGAAAAAAATTTTACTCTTCTTCATATCTATTATTGTCTCTATCGTTCTTTTCATTGACTATATATGTCTGTATATATCTATATAAATAATGTTTTAGTTTTCCACAATGAACAATGAATTATCCTGCAGTAATCTTTGAAGTTTCCAGGAAGAAGATGGGGCCCCACAAGAACAACTCCACCTGGTTGATATGACATCATGGTACTGATAGTGCTACTACAAGACCTGTTTTGGGTACCAGCTGCTCAAGACGGTTACCACTTGGTTAGCTGAAATGGTGCACATTTTTACAATGTTCTGGCCATACCTCCAAGTAGGAAGGTCAGAAAAAGCTTACCAATACTCAGAGACTATTGGCAATTATACCAGACAGTAATCTTGGAACTTAACCATCATTTTACTTTCACAGGATCCCATAGAACGAACATTGCCCCCATGACAACTGGAAGTAATTCTAGAAGACAACATCCCTTCTCCCAACAAAGTTTGTCCTCAGGGTTAGGAACATCATTTAGGAGCTGATTATAATTGGTATAGAGTTGGGGGTTGGAGGGGACTTTTATAGGCTCAGGGATCTCTTTGAAAAAAGGGGGGGAATTTTATGGAATAATAGATTAGTATGAGCTTATTCATACTAAAAATAGTGAGTAACAGAGTAAATACTTGTGAGTAATTATTTATAGGCAATTACATTGGTATAGATTCTTGAATATTGATACAAAGTTAAATTACATTGAATATTGTATGCATGCATGCTTCTACCTCTGCTTAAAACATTTTTATATATTGATATATATTTATCATATTGCAATGTACATTCCTACCTCTGATCAAGATACTTATAAATTGTTTACATTTTGAGGTCATTGTCCTCATTTGTTGCACAATTGTTTATTTTACAATATTCTAATATGAATTCTTAGTCTTTAAATTATATAGGTATTAAGGATTATAGATCAACAGTCATCTATGTTTGTCATACTTATATTAGACTAATCAGGTTCTTTAGTTACAAAATAGGTAATCTTCAACCACCTCAAAGAGCTGTAGAATATGGCATTTAAATAACTTAGGGTTCTGTTGAAGTCTTTTGGCAGCACTGATCTACTCCTGAGAGAATGTTGAGCACTGAAGACACTCTACTCGGAGCTTGTTGTCTTCTTGGCAAAACTGGCCTTTGGACAAAGAAATACCCATGCTTCAACCACTGACAAGATACATGATATCCAGAAATGGATAAGCAGGATTTTCAAAATCTTGCCAAAGACAGGATAAGAAAATTTTGAAAAATTTCTTGCCTTTGAAAATGGTATGTCAGTTATTCTAGGCCTTAGCCAAAGTTGGTTGCTTCAACATTGCAAACGAGACTTTGGGTGATTGCCCAGGTAGCCAGTTGTCTCTGTCATTTGTTGCACATATTTGGAAGATGCTTGATTGTACTTCCTGCTTACTCAAGTAAATATTATTTTCCTTCTAGGATCTTTGATGGGGTTGAAGACTAGATAGTTGTAGTTACTTTCCTCTCATGACTTGGCCAAGTTATTTATTACATAAGACTTAAACTAGTTAGGGTAGGATAATTATTGAATATATTTGTTCTTATTGTATATAATTTTGTACTAGACTTAGAACTCTCATTTAAACAAAAGGGAGAGGTGCCATAGGAAGTCTTACAGCTAGCTGTTACAGGCCCACTAGGGTGTGGCCTTTTATACTATATGTGCTGATGTAGAGCATGCATCCGGCCTCTTTTCCAGCCTCTCTGTTTATGGTTGTGGGATTAGTTTTCTGATCTCTGTTCAAACAAAGGATTCTGATTGGTGAGTCTACCCCTAAATAAATAACCATCTGTTTCACAATTCTGAGCTAGTGTGGGATTTCTTTTAAGCATCCATCCACAGTGCAGAACAGAGGTTTTTCAGTGTGTGTCTTTCCCTGATACCCTTCATTTCACAAGTAATTTTCAGCTCTATTTTGAGTAAAAAAAAAATTAACTGTGTGCCTGGGTGAACATATGAACAAGAACATATGTCTCTCACCACCCCATGGAGCAATATCTGGTAAGTTACTTATTCCAGATTGTAGACTGAAGCCACCTTATAAATTTATTGGCATAAACTGGCACTGTGGGGGCACTTGAGTATATAAGAATCATTTTGGGAAATATGTATCCACTTTGTGCACAGAAGCAGGTCTTTTGCCCAAGTAAAATTTGGTTTCATCTTAGGCACCTTAAGTTTTTAGGAGAGCCCTGTGCTCTCTTTAGTTTTGGAGAGTCCACTGACAGCTAAGAAAATGACCTCATACCACACCCTCCAACAAATAGGTGTCTATTAGTTCTCTTCTCAGCAAGCCTCCACAGGCTATGAGATGGAGAAAAGATCTCTGTACCACTTTTTAGTGAACCAATTTAACATCTAGAAGCAAGTGCACATTTATGAAGGAGGCAGGAAGTGAACTGAAGGTACAATTTTGTGATATGACTTTAATGATTTCCATGCCTTTTCTAACCCACCTTTCATATTTACAAGCACTTTCTTTACAGGAGGAACCATCATTCTCTTTGCAACTCCTAGTGAAAAGATTTCTAAGTGATGTATATATGACCAGTTTAGAGGACACAGCAGTCCAGGACATGGATCCAATAACCGTAGCCTAATCTTCCCATCCTTCCCCGGTCACCTTCCTTCTCTCCCTGCACATATGAATGTCCTCAGTGGCTCAGAGGATTGCTAGGCAGTTCCTGTTCTCCTTTCTCTTTCTGTTTCTGAAATCACAGTCTAGGGACAGCACAGATGCGGTGGCTGACTGGGGACAGGGTGATGCCAAATCTAGACTTCAGGCTCAGCTTCTCATTGACTGGCGGCTTGAAAGTAAATTTTTGCATAAGAGCAGTGAAGAAAATGAACAGCTCAGACCTGGCCAGTTGCTCTCCGAGGCAAGCTCGCTTTCCTGCAGGAAATAAAACAGAAGACGAGATACTTTCTTAGTTGGCATTAGTGACTCCAGAGACTGGCATTTCCATTTTCCTTTGTAAATCTTGAACTGTCACTGGGCTTTGTGTCCAGCTGTTTATTTATGTCTCATATGTGTCTGAATGTTAAATGTTCCACTGAAATTGGAACTCCAGGATCAAAGGTCTTCAGTGGGACAATAGCAATGTGAGGTGTCACAGGCAATGATATACATATCGCAGATGATGACAGCTAGTATATAACAGGTTGACCTACCAGATGAATAACTCTCTGATGGGAAGCCCCGCTTGGAAATGACTATGGGGTCCCTGGCTGTAGATGACTGGTTGTTTCTGGCCGTAGTTTTTCTCATGTGTCAACTATGGGTATTTTCCCCACTGCTTGTGTGTTTATCTCATGAAAATATTCCATCTACCGGGCATACATGTAGCTGTGGATGGTCAGGAAGATGATTTAGGCTTAACTGTATCATCCTGATAAATAGAACTATTACTAGGACACTTTTCATTACTCAGACTGACATAGGAAAGCAACAGTGTCCTCAGTCTCAACAACAGCTAATTTTAAACTTCAGGACATACTGAAAACAATCTGGTTGCCCCTGGATAACAATATCTGGTAGCCCCTAGAGAAGAATTTGCAAGGACAATTTCCCAGGTGTTTATTGCTGTTTCAAGATCAGCCATGAAACAACTTTAGTAGGTAGAACTTTCTCAGCAAAGGACTTCTCTATGTATTTGCAACCTCAAGGTTAAGCCAACTAACTGTTTATTGTATAAGTCCTGAATTTCAATGTCCCTTTCTGTCTGGGAACCCTGACTACGCAGAGCTTACTTTACTCACCATGCACAGTCAGCATGACCTCCACAACCAGAGAGAAACTGTGTGATCAGTATGCTCTGTTTTTCATTGTTTACTCAAGAAGTGCGGTGTAACCCTGAAAATGTGACTCATATTTGTCCAGAGGGTTTGGTGTAAGGGGAGTAGGAGAGAAATGTGAGACATGTATCTGAATGTGTGCGAGAGTTAACTTAGAAGAGTTAAATAAGTGAAATATTCAAATCTTTATAAATTTTTATAAACAGGAAGACTGGACAGAGTCTCTGCAGCTTATCAGATTTCCTATTAAAGTGAGTTGTGAACAGTGATCAAAGGGACAGACAGTCCCAGATAGAAAGACAAAGAGGTCAGAACAAACCCAGGGCAGCCCAGCCCCAAGAAACACCGGCCCTGGATCAACACTAGCTGTGCAGGCAAATGCAGTCTCCTGGTCTGAGCCTTTGTATCATGAGAAGCCACACTCCCTTAGATAATCAGGCAAACTTCATGATCGTATCAAGCATTTCAGTGTGCCTTCTGTGCAGCATTTAGTCACCTTCTGCAGACAGTGTTACGAAACACAAGCTGCTGTGTGAGAAAATCTGGTAGACACTGAGTTCTGGAAGAAGCACATTTGTCTAGGTCTGTGTCCTTTTCTCTGCAGTGCTCACTGACTGCAGCTTGGACGCATGCTCCAAGGGGCAGCTCTGCTTCATCTCCTGTCCCACGCTTTTCTGCTTTCAGGTTGTTTGTTTTTGTTGGTTAAAGCTTAGAACACAGATATGAAATTAAAGAATTGCTAAATTACATATATAAGTCAATATCTAAAATACACCAGAACATTTGGTTATTGATTCCACACCACTGCCACTGAAGTCTTTAATAACTTGCCTGGCATAAAGCACAAGGGAGAAAGAGTCATCACTGCATTTCCTTTCCTGCGTGTCAGGTGGTGCAGCAGATGCATGCACTAAGGACACTTAACAAAGGGGGTACAATTTAGAAAGAGAAGACCTATTCAGGAAGTGTTCATGGGATAGAAGCCTATTCATGTAAGCAAACGCCAGTTAAAACTATCTAACAACTATAAACCCAGCTCTCTTCATTGTCAGGACCATCTCTTAAAACTCTGCTCTCTTCATTGTCAGGATCCATCCCTTAAAAAGAACTTGTGGCACTCAAAATGTCTACACGATGGCAGGAATTCAGCTTTGTTGCTCTCAGCAAGAGGCATGGATTAGGACTGTGTTGTCAGTGAGGTAGAAAACAGAAAAAAGGAAGTTGAAATCTCCATCAGAAGCAAGGAGGGACTGACACTGTCCATGTGTGTGGGTATGGACTAAAACCATCTGCAAAATGGAGATATATGGACAGGCCCATCTGTAAGGATTCCAGAAAAGAAATTCCAAGAAAAAAGAAGGGATAAGGTGGAGCTCTGAACCCTCTCTTGCTCATCACAACTCACCCATTGAGAATGGCAGAAAAGATTCTCTCTTCTTAAACTCTCCATTCTCCAAAAAGTGCTCCGGATTGAAAACATCTGGGGTGGCCCATTCTTTGGGGTCCATGTGCAGTGCAGTCAGATTGGTATGGAGTATGAGGCCCTAGGGAAGGCAGCAAAGACTCAAATAACGTATGGACTAGACACACAGAGAGTTGGTGGTTAATAAACTTCCATTCCTTAGCCTACTTACCTTCGGCAGGTGGAATCCCGCCAGTGTAGTGTCCACTGTCACTTTCCTGGGAACATTTAGAGGGACGATATTTCCCATCCTTTGCACTTCATGGATGGCAGCATTGGTGTAGGGCATGGAGTCTCGGTCAGTCAGGCTGGGCTGCTTCTCCTGGCCAATCACTCTGTCAATTTCAGCCTGTACTTTTTCTTCAAGGAAACGGGAGGCTCCATTAAGTTTTAAAGTTTAATGTTTTCTTCCAAAGATAGAGAAAGCTGTCTTTCAAAACGTACTTGCTTTTATCTCATCTAGTGTCCTGATTTTGAGGAAATAAAGTTCCCTACCCCTTAGAAAACCTGATTTAGAAAACTGTAAACTCTGTAACTGTTCAAGCCTACAGCATAGGTATTAGTTTCCATATATCCTGAAGAGATAATCAGGATGGCTATGGCTAAGCTCATATCAGTGTCTATTCAGACTTCTATAAATAAATTCTTTTTACTGGATAGATTATCACCAGTACACTTCAGTTTTATCTACATGCAGAGTCTCACATCGCCTCACATATGCTCCTCCTCTTTCCACTCCCCCATCCTATCTTCTGAACCTCTTCTGCCTTGGTTAGATGCTGTCACCACATCTCACCTTGGACTTCTGGGTAGAGAGCCATGTAGAGCAGAGCCCAGCGCAGGGTTGTAGATGTTGTCTCTGTTCCAGCAATGAAGAGGTCCAGAGTGCTGCAGATGAGGCTTTCTTCATTGAAACTTGTAGTAGTTTTGTTGGGGTGCTAGAAAAGACAGTGTGTATTTGTTCACTCAGAGGATTTGTGATTGTCTCATAACACTGTTCCACTGAGAATAATTGCATTAAGTCATTCAGAGTGATGCTGTCTTTGATATTCAACAGCTGACTTCGCTGATACCAGAAAGATGAATATCAATTTTCTGTGTTCACTGATTGTCCAATCTGCATCATCTTGCAAGGCCAAAACCTCACTGATTCCATCAATAGTTCTTCATGACAAAACATCACCTTTCTCACTTCCTCTATAAGCATCAGTTTGTTAATACTGCTTTTAATGTTGTTGTTCTCCTACCTGTACTTCATATGGTAAAGGATTTGCCTCCTCCTCTGGGCTTAAATTTTTTAAAATCAATATTATACCAGGAAGTTGAAATAAGAGAAAAGATAATAAACACACACACACACACACACACACACACACACACACACACACACACACATTTACCAGGCAGAGCAGGAGCCCATGATCAAGTCAGTTGACGCTTCTATGACAGATTCAGTGATATGTATTTGCCAGAGGCCTGTTCAGATCAAGAGGATGAAGACCTTACATTTTTCACTATGGTTTGAATCCAACATGCTCCCCCAGAGGTTCATGTTTTAAATACTGGTTCCTTGCACTGACAGTATTTGGGGGAAGCTCTTAGAAATAGGAAGATAGCATCTAGCTGAAGGGAGGAGTGGTTAACTCCTAGAGTTTCACCGAATCCATGGTTCCTTCCTTGCTTGCTGTTTCCTGTTGTATTGAGGGGCTCGGGCTGTGTTCCCGGCGCCGGGCCACTTTGTTCTGTCCGGCTCCCGGTGTGTACCCGAAATAATTATACGGAAACTGTATTTATTGAAATACTGCCTGGCCCACTAGCTCTAGCCTCTTATTGGCTAACTCTCACATATTTGTTCAACCCATTTCTAATAATCTGTGTGTCACCACGAGTCGTGGCTTACCGGCATGAGTCTAACCAGTGTCCATCTTGTGCTGGAGAAGCATGGCGTCTGCTCCACTGCCTTCTCTCTCACAGCATTCCCTTCTATCTACTCCGCCCACCTAAGGGCTGCCCTATCAAAAGGCCATGGCAGTTTTCTTTATTTAACCAATGAGGGCAATAACACAAATAGAAGACCCTCCTACACCAGTTTCCTAAAGCACTGTGATGTGAAAGCCTCCACCATAGCCTTCGGCTCCATGAGCTGAGCTGCTTTGCCATTCACCTTGATGAACTGAAATGTTCTGAAACTTAGCCAGGTGACATTTTTGCTTTATTCAGTTGTTCCCATATAATGTCACATTGATCCAAATTTCACTAATATGTTTGTTCAGTGTCTTCTTGCCTTGGTCTGTTATTGAATGGTGCTCATATGGAGTCCAGGAAAAGGTATGTGTCTCAGCTCTATATGAAAGTTAAACTCTACCACTTACTTAGCTGAAGTTTGTCTGCTGCAGTGGGGTTTGAGTTGGGGAGGGTAACCAGCCCTGAACCAATTTACAACAAAACAAAGCTCTGAAATTTAAGTGCTACTTATATTTCACATCTATCTCCTTCAGATATGGGAGAAAGACCAAAGAAGGAAATAATAAGGAAGAATCTGGGCATTTCCAGGACCTCTAGCTAAATGGTAGTCAACCCTTTAGTTCTAAATACCCCAACAAACCAAGGTTACGTTATCATGCATTTATAAAATATTACTCCTGTGGTTTACTTCAAAATCTGGGTTAAGGAATGATCTACAGATATGTTAATCTTGTCATCTTTGCCACCATGGCATGCTACTCAATTCACAAAAATAGATCTTCAGGATATGATCCATTTCAGGAGGAAAGGTTATCCTGACTTATCTTTATGAGAGGGGCCTCCAGGATTAGAACAGGGGAAATAAGATGCAAAAGGGTCAGAGAGGAAAAGGTGATATAATCTCGGCACTGAAGATGGAGCAGGGAACCACAGCAACAAACATCAATGTCCCCTAGGAGATGGGAGACACAGGCAATGATGTTTCTGTTGTTTCCGAATATCAGTTGCCTGGCTGGCAGGATTACAGGAACGATCTAGAACTATGAGAGAATAAATCTCTGCAATGCTAAAACCCTACCTTTGTGCTAGCCTGCTGCTCAATCAATTGGAAGCTATTCTACACCACCCTTTCTGTAAGAAGCCACAGGGACTGTGTTCCCCACCTTTGTCATTTCCGTGAGGAAAGCATCAATGAAGTCTCTTGGCTCATCAGGGTTCCAGTCTCTGCGGTGATTTTCAACTATGTCAGAAACATATGATTTCAGTTCTCTCCATGTAGCCATTGTTGTTTGGTGTGATCCAGGAAGATATTTCATTATCCATGGGAAGATGTTATAGAGCTAATTAGGGAGAAGATCATGGAGACAATATAAAGTCACTTTCTGTTTCAAGATAGTGTGGACTTTCCCTCTTGATCTTCTACTGGAACTGTGGGAATATTTGGACTGATGTTTTTCTTTGGACCCATTAGTGGGCATATCAGTGCTCCCATGAAAATACAGTAGCCTCTGACCACTTCTCACTGGTCAAATCCTTTTCACTCTAGGACATACACTGATAGAACATTCAGTAGTTGTCCTAATTCTGATTCTAATGTCATCAAAGACACTGAAGGGTCAAAGGATGAAGGTGTCACGAAGCAAGAGTAAGCAGGCAATCATAGATAAGAACAGATAGCCCCACCTTCAGTGGCTACAAATTGAGCTTATCAACTGAAATTAACCCTGGAATTTGATATTTCTGAGTCGAAGATTATAGGATGGATTATGGAGCTAATATTCGGTTGTTCATTGCTGTAGAACCCAGAAACTGATTTTCCAGCGGTGTATGTGACATGCAGTAGGGTATTCCTGCAGCATGGTGATTGGTACTCAGGAGGCCCTGAATGTGTGAAGGCAAATGCTGTAATTTAGCAGAAGTTGTGAGTGAGAAAAAAAACACCATGTGACAGAACTCAGGTGGAGAGGTTTTTATTTTTGGGAAAGAGACTAGGAAAAGTTATTGTGGGAAAGTTAATGGAAAAAGGGTTGAGGGGAGAGAGGGGACCTGTAACTGGTCACAGGAGTGGCAGAAAAGAAGAAAGGAGAGAGAGAAGAGAGAGAGAGACAGAGAGAGATGGTAGGTGAGTTGGGTACTTTTAAAAGAGAAAACAATGAATGTGCACAGGATTGCTGTTAGTGGTTACAGTTGAGGACATATACTCCAAGGTCAGGCCAGTAAGATGCCTGAGTACTAACAGCACGTCCTCCTGCTTCACCCACACTTGGGATGCACCCCCACCTGAGAGTCTCACCAGGGGTTTTAATCTAGGACGTCTTGACGGTGTGAGAAGATGTGACCTGATGACAAAATGTAAAGCATTACCTACAGAAGGAAAAGAGCATCTGTGGAGACAATTCTGAAGACAGGAGTTGCTTGCTCCAGCACAGACACAGCAACAGCATGATTCAGAGACAAGACCAGAGCCCACAGCCTCAGCTCATCTCCTCCATGCATGTAACCAGCTGCCTCCAAATTTTGATGACCCAGAATGCAACTGGGTCAGTTGTCTTTTCTTTAATGTTTCTCTTTTTCATCTCTTTTTTCTTTTACTTTTACAAGATATTTAAGTGAACAGTGTTTTTTTAACTATCATTATTACATTTTTAGTTTATATTCCTCTAAATGAATTTATCTAACACTATCAATTTTCTTTTCACTTGTAAAAAATAACATTTCTCTTCCATAAATTATTTTTTATAATCTATTATATTCACTTGCATTTAGTAGTATTTTGACTTTTAAAGATAGTATTTTATACTATAAGTATAAATATTGTTTTCTTACATTTATTTAATTTTATTTCTGAACTTTTTCACTACTGAGGCATATTTTTGATGCCTTGAAAGCCCTAAATAAGTCAAATGTTGGGTGTCCAAGCATTTTCTGATCAAGATGATCAGAGATTGAAAGGAAATACAAAGAGGCAGAGAGTTCCAGTGTTGGCTCTAGAAGTGAAAGTCAGTGAGTGCAGAAAACAGGAGAAAGGAGGAGTGAGGCAGTGTAAAGATGAAAACTGAGCAGAACAAAAAAAAATATCAAGAAAAGTGAGATTTTATAAAAAAACAAACAACAAAGAGAAGTGTTGGAGATTTTAAAAGCTGAACCAAAAGCAAAACAAGACAAAACAAAAGAAAACAAATAAAAAACCACAGCAGAAAACACCAAGTACAGTCTCCACCGCAGAGAAGATCCGAGCGGGAGAATTGCTGATGAGAAGCGGCACTGCAAGAGCAAAGAATGGAAACAATGACCACGGGCAGAATGAAGACCTGTCACATGACCAAGAGACCTAGGAAAAAAGACATTCAAATACAAAAGTCATTTAGATCCCCAATTAAACATGACTAAATAGGAACAACATAGTAAATCAAAACCATAAATCAAAGAAGCAATATTTATCGTTTTAAAGGGTTTATCCCAGGAGATGGCTCAGCTAGTAAAGGTGCTGCCTGCACATGGCAAACATCCACACCCACTTGCACACCTTGCAAAATGGACAATAATTAAATTTAAAATATTAAGTTCTAGTGGAAATATTTCCACTGACGTGCAATGACTGAAATGACCATCAAGACAGCACTGAAGAAGATACTTAAGTGAGTGCTACGCACAGAGAAGGAAGAAAGATGAGTCTCAATCATGAGAGCACAGGGAAGAAGAAATGGTATGAGAACAGCTGGATAAAGAAGGGCCAGGCAGGAATCCATCGGGTCTAGCACAGTAAACAAGCAAATCCTTATTAATAATCAAGATAAAAATAAAAACCAAGTAATCCAAGCAACCAGAAAAACAAAACAAAACAAAACGAAACAAACCACTGACAGAATTACCATGACTAGTTAACCTCAATAATCACCTTAATAAATCCAGGAAGCAAACAGAAACTGGAAACAAGTTATTCAAAATTAGCTAGAGGAGATAAAGAAGGCCACTATACATACATAAAAGGAACAATTAGTTAGAACAATTGTAAATATGCATGCATTATAATTTGGGACTCCAAATTTCATAAAACAAATAATAATGAATATGATGTTCAGACAGATTCTCATGAAATAATTATGGTAATGTCAAAACTCCAGTTTCATTCCTGCATTGGTCATCCCAAGCAAAACCAACAGAGAAGCTTCAGAGCTGAACTGTACCATAAATTAAATGGACTTAACAGACATCTGAAGAGCATTACATCCAAATGAAACTGAAAATATTTTCTTCTTAGTTGCACCTGGAATTTTGTCTAAATAAAGAACCAAGTCTTAGCAAATACAAAAGAATGAAATAATCTTCTATATCCAAATAGACCATAGTGTAATAAAACTAAAAACCAATAGCCAGAAACACTACAGAAACTATAGAAATACAAAGAGACTAAAAAAATAAATTCTTGAATGAACAGTGGTTCTTTGAAAAAACATGGAGAAAAATGTCAAGCCCCAAGAACAAAATAAAGATGAAAGCTCAACCTACCAGACCATGTCTGAGATATCTAAGGCAATTCTAAGAGGAACATTTGTATAGGAATGAGCACAGGGACAGACAACCCAACAACATGGGAGTAACGATTTATGTCTAAATGAAAACACAGGAAAAATGAGTGGATGTGGCAGCAGGAACAATTAAAATATTTACAACAGTGTTATTAATAGAAACTGTAACTTAGAAACAAGTGGATCTGTAACCACTGAGAAACGATTAATGAACAATGACAGCAAGTTAACAAAGAGAAACCTGTACAGAGGAAGACAGCTAGAAAGTATGCCTGTAGTTTGCATGTGAGGTATGAAGACACATGGGAGGGATAAAGGCAAAATCAACAATAATATCTCCATTCCTTTAAAAAGAGCAGCATTTGGACATTCATGGATCGCACATAAATGTTGGTACTTCATTAAAATATTAGAAACATTTTTTTTGTACATAGTAAGTTTTCTTATTGAAAACGTCCAAATCGACAGATAAGTTAGAAACAGACTCAACTCAAAGACATTATATTTTAACTTCAATTAGTCCTGGAAATCAAAACAAGGAACCTATTTGTACTTGAATTAGCCCCAGTCCAATCTTCTCCCCAAATGAGAGAAACTAGAATGCTTACCTGGACCATCTTTGATGAACTCAAACACATGGCCTTATCCAGTAACCTCAACAGCTCCTGAAACTGACTGTCATGGTACTCAAAACGCTCTCCAAAGGTGATGGAGCAAATGATATTAGAAACAGCATTGATGATCTTGAAGTGGGGGTCGAAAGGCTGTCCTGGAGGTAGATAACAAAAAAGTGCATCTTTCAAAGATATTGGTTTGTTTATTCCACATGACAGAGAAACATTCATAATAGAGAGCTATGTAAGAGGTTCTGGATATGAGGTTAAAATACACCAAAGAATCTGTTAACATCTGGGAAGCCAGACTGATGACCAGTCCTTAAGGCAGCAGCGTGTCTAATGACCATTTGTTTGACTAGCTGCAAACTCTGGGGCAAGGTCATGGCTACATGTTCACTGTTCAATGCTCAGTGCTCAGCGCAGTGCACAGTCCAGGAAAAGCACTTACTTAGGAAGAAACTCTTTAATGAATGAGAGGCTCACAGCCTCCCACACCTGCCCTGTGGAATGCCCACCTTTCTCCTCTTTCATGACCCCCACAAGATGGCTGGCCTCCTCCTGTATGCGCTGCTCTATGCTCTTCTTTCCCAACCCAAAATTCCTCAGCGTCATCAGGGCGAACCTTCTCTGCTCCTTCCATGTCTGGCCGCTAGAGAAGATCAGTCCTGGAAAGAAGCAATACAGCATTACAGCATTGGGGTTCTGATTTAAAACTGCCTGACAAATGGGATGGTCACATGTATGATGGAAAGGAGAAGGGTCAATAACGGACTTGACAGCTGTCTAGAGAGAGAGACTATATCACAAAAGAAAAAGCATAGTGGCTAGCATCTCCTGGTGGCTGACAGCATCACTGTTTAGTCAGTATTTTTAATATATTCTTTAATTTTAATACCCTTAGAAAAACCCAAAAGTTATTACCAGAACATTCCAGATCTATTACAATGTAGAGAAAAATGACATGCAAGGGCAAAGTAAAAATTTTAAGGAACATGGTAACTAGGTAGTTAATGAGGTGATCAAACCTAATTCTCCCCAGAACCAAAGCATCTACACTTTGTGTTTAATATACATATGTCTTGTTATCTATGTCATGCTAAAACAAGTTTCCTAATGTCTTTCCTCCACTCTCTACCTGATATCATAAGATCTCCTCTGCTCGAAACCACTGAGAAGTCTTCCTGGATGTTAGAATAAAAATCAGCATTTAGCAAATACTGCCTGTGATCTTTCTGATGGAGCTCAGAAGTACCAAGAGTGCTTAATTATGTCTTTTAAATACCATGCTTGCAACACTGTATGTCTTTCCATTACTCAAGACATCTCTCATTTTCGTCCTTTCAAGGATATTATACCCCATCGAGAAATTATTTTTCAGGTCATTAAATGAATATCATTTAGTCAGAGAAGATTTTCCAGAATCCTCATAAAATGTTAGATAGACATCTTTGATTAAAAGCCTTCTGCATTGATCTGCTTCACTATTTAATTGCTGGCATTAACATTACCTTATACTGTGCTGACTGGTTTTAAATCAATGTGACATAAGCTAAATTTGTTCTACAGCAGGGAGCCTCAATTGAGGAAATGCCTATATAAGGTAGGGCTGTAGGCAAGGCTGTAGGGCATTTTCTTAATGAATGCTTGGTGTGGGAGCGTCCATCCCATGTGGTTGCTGCTAACCCTGGGTGGTGGTCCTGGTTTCTATGAGAAAGCAGGCTGCTTAAGCACGAGGAGCAAGACAGAAAGCAGTTTTCCTCCACGGCCGCTGTGCCAGCCCCTGCCTCCTGGTTCTTGCCCTGAGTTTCTGTCCTGACTTCATTTGGGATGAATAGTATATTTGAAAGCACAAGCCGAATAAACCCTCTCCTCCCCAAGTGTCTTTAGTATTTCATCACAGTAAAGTAACTCTAAGACAGATGTCTAGCACTCTGCTTCTTACAACAGACAACACAGTGAAGAGTAATTAGAAAGGGCCTAAGAGGCTGTTTTGTTGGATTAATAGATTTCAAATTCTGTGTTCAACTTATGACTTTATTTGACAATAATATAAAGTATTCATACTAACAAGTTATAATGTTGGCTAGGAGCCTAGAAATCCTCATGACTTTAATGATACAGTGTAAGCACCTATTAGCAAGATGCAGTAGAAAGGAAAAGCTGCCTCACATCCATTTTCCTAGGGTTGATGTGGCAAAATGAAAGTGAGCACAGGGTCTGGCTGTGTTTGGGTGCTGTGGTTCCTTCCTATCAAAGTTTCTAGAGTTAGTTTTTCCAAACATGTGGTTTCCCCCGGTCTCTACAAGGACACACTATTAACCATCTTATGAGTGCTTTCAGTCAAGCAGTGTGGTGTCCAGCACCCATTATGATGGCATTTCATGAAGGTATTGGCTTACGCGAGTGATGGATACATAAGGAATCTAGGTGCCTTTTATGTATCTTAAAAATTACAGTGCATATCTGACAATACAAGAAAGTCTTACCGTTTTCATTAAAGACATGCTTTTGCATAGGAAATTTAGGGCGACTCGTAAAGTTTTCTTCCAGGTGAGTAAAGGCTTCTTTGATTAAAGGCAGACTGCTTACAATCACTGAAGACATGATTCCAAAATCCAGACTGATAACATTCCCATACTTCTTCACAAGCTGAAACATATTTCAATAGTTAGAGGCGAGTGTGCTCATACCTCTGTGCCCAGGGATGGCAGGCATATGTGTAGCAAATGGTAATCATATTGACAGCTCTTTATTTCCCTGTGAATGATACACCTTTGTATGTGGAAATGGTTTTGATTTTCTTTTTTTGAACTTTCCTAAACTCAAACCAACTTCAAGAACGAGATTTACCAATACAAATTCATTAACATGAATCAATGAGTGGATGATGTTATAGTGTTAATCCCTATATGTAGGTCTTAGTACATAGATTTCAGTAAATAAGCAAATTCTCTAACTCCTCATTTTGCAGTTTAGGACAGGCAGAACACAGTGTATGCCAACTGGTAAAGACCAAGGTATGTCTTTGTGAGTCTGCTCTAGGTAGCACAGAATAAGAATAAAATATTTTACATCATTTTATTCATTAATTGTTCGTGTGTGTGTGTGTGTGTGTGTGCGTGTGTGCATATGTTGTATGTGAAGGGTGGTGTTGCACATGAGTAGGTCAGTGGACATCTTGGGGAGTCTGTTCTCTCCTCTCACCATGTGAGTCCAGGTGATCAAATTCAGATTACCAAGTTTTTCAGCAAGTGCCCTTACCCAGTGAACAACCTTTATGACCGGTAAGCATGGAATTCACAGTAAATGAAAATATCTGTTGATGGCTTTCTTGTATAAATAGCCATGATAACAGAAGCAATAGGAAAATAACTGTGGCTATTTAAATATTAGAATGTGATTTAGAAGAGGGCTCTTGTAATGGAAGCAACAAAAAGATGGAGGGGCAGAACTCAGAGACAGTGCTGATGGGCTCATGCAGCATTCATGTCACAAAAATCCTGGCTGATGTGTAAAAATGGACCTGGGTTCTCAGGGGTCTGCTCGGATAATATTTAAAACATGAATAAAAGGAAAAGAAAGAAAATGGAATAGGCTTCAACTCATAGGAGACATCCTAACAGTGACTTTGAATTTATTGAGTAATTTTATACATACAACGATCATATGAAGGATATTCAGGACCATTGTATGTTGGGGTCCCATTGTTACAGCTAGCATGAAGTACATGCTAATATCTATGTTGTGTATCACAGCCCACTTCAGCCTGACAAGTCTTTCTCTTATTTAAGTAATGTTCCTGTACTAGTTCTGGGAACTGCTGCAGAGACGATGAGATGGAGGGAAGTAGAGTCCCCATGTGCTCTGCAAGGGGCCACCTTCTTCACTGTCCTCACCCTGTCTTAAGTGATATCACTTTAATGGATATAAAATATCCTATCCATTTACTTCACTAGATGCTTGTTAAACATTCCTTCTAGGCCCAGCACAACTGGTGGCATCATCCTATCAGAGGCCCAGAGCTGCCCATCCGTCTAGATTTAATATGAAATCACAATTGCTTAGCAGAAACCTCCCACCTAAGTTTACTTTGTTTTGCCAAAGAACAAGAAAAATGAGTCTCAAGAGGCCAGAGATTGTTTTAACTTTTTGCTTTTCTGTCCCAGAGTCAAACATCATCAAATGGGACTGTCAAGGGTTATAGTGGTGAGGTTCATCTATGCCATCTTGTCACTTGCTAAGTGTCTCTTGGGCTGAGCCTGTGAGGTGAGCTGTGACTTCTACAGCTGAACTTCTATGGAGAGAATCTCCAAAGAAGCCTGGGCGAGAATTCTGCTTCCCACCCTCCTTTTGCAGCAAAGGACATCCCTTCCCTATGGAACAATTACAGGAAGATTGCTGGTGTTCATCCTCCTGTAGTGAGTTGCAGCTGCACTATACTGATGGGGTCCTGAAGTTGCAGCCATCTTCCTTTGTGTCAGCCCATGCTGCTGAGACTGAGGAGTCAGAGGTATAAAGCACAAACTGGGGTTATTCAGATTCACAATGCAAACTCTGAAATTTCCATTGGAGTCACCACTCACAAAAGTGAGGCCCTGGAGTCTCTAAAGCTACTTGTACAAGTAAAGCATGGACCTAGTATGTGCCTCAGTTTTACAGCACACTACACAAAATGCCCAGTCTGACATTGCTTAGTTCATGAACTAAGACCCAAGAGAACCTCAACTTTGTTGAGATGGCACAGATGTTGGAAAGAGGGGGAAAATAAATATTTCAAAGTGGCTATTATAAAATTTCCAAATAGTGGGAAATCTTAAGAGAGAAAAGAAAGATAAGAAGAAAAGATAAGAAAGATAAGAAGTAAAGGCATCGATTTGAGGAGAGAAAGCTGCCATGGTCTCTGTGGAGATCTGCACAGCAGAGCTTGGCAGAGATGCAGTGCAGAGGTGAGAGGCAGCTCTCCCATGCACAGCACAGAGAAAGCCGATGGCAAACAGCAAGACTCAGCACCATAGATGTCACGGCTGTGTACCAGTGTCCTTAAAACGGGAAAAAGAAAGATGAGACAACACTTGGAAAATGGTAGAAACGTCCTAGTCTGGCAAAATGCAAGCCTGCCATGTAGATTCCAACAGCATAAAGTCCCAAAT
Source organism: Ondatra zibethicus (assembly GCA_004026605.1). NCBI lineage: Eukaryota > Metazoa > Chordata > Mammalia > Rodentia > Cricetidae > Ondatra > Ondatra zibethicus. The sequence goes on along the minus strand of PVIU01009566.1, from coordinate 47,461 downwards.
AATGCAAAACCACCACAATCCATATGGAAACTGAATCTCTTAAAAGCAGAGAGACAAAACAACAACAAAACAAAAACAAAAATAAAACAAAAACCTTTAATACTTATAGGGAAACCACAAAGTCCAGCAAGGAGTAGGAGAACATCTAAAAATGCGAGTGCCTCTGATCATCAACCTAGTTGTCTACAATTAGGGGAGAGTCAGAGTGGGAAGGAGGGGAAAGACATTCTGAGGAGGTGCACAGCTTAGAGGTTCCTTCTGCTACAGTCTCCTCTGAAGTTTTGAAGAAGAAAGTGCTTGAGGTCAGAAAGGAAATGATGAACTTGAAAGGTCAGGAAAAAGACAGCTATGGGAGGACGAGTAAGGGGCAAAGACAACAGATTTCTCTGCCTCTGGGTTCCAGCTGCACTGACACTGAAGAGCAGGTCAGTGTGGGATGTGGGTCTCAGTGAGTGGGGACAACACCTGGGGCAGTGCATCATACAGGGGAGAAGGCTCCCCCATGTTTGTAGTCGCTGCACTTCACATGGAAAATGGTGTTAGCAAACTCATGAGCTGCATGTGCGTATTGAGTAACACAGAACAGATGCTGGGAGGACAATGTAGAGATGTAAAGAGAGAGAAGATGAATAAAAGGCATCGACTCAGAGAGTGCCCAAGAAACCCGTGGCAGGATAGGAAACCAAAAATGAAAGAATGAAAGCAGAGCAAATAGACAAACCACAAAACAATAAAACATTGAGTTTAAATGCTTACATGTAAATTGTAAAGAGATATGTTCTATCTCTCCCAATTAGTGATGAGACTTGAATAATAAATAATTGCTCATATATATGCAGTCCAGATGAATGCAATTCTGGTATTATATGTAGGTAAAAATAAAAGAACCGAAAAGCAAAAGCCTTTCACATTCTGACCAAAGGGAAGGTTGCAGGGTTAAGAGATCAAAGAAAATTCAGGAAAAACAAATTTACTCTGGATAGGAGGGACATTACAAAACCACATGGTTATGTCATCAAATGGTCTGCCAATCTTAAATGTCACTGTTTAATCAGGCAGAGCTTCCAGAACTGAATGGGGAAATGTTCACTCTTCCAGGGTACCTGGACACTTGCTTGTGGCTTTCTTAGTAACTGATAACATCAGTAAGTGAGCAGTCAGCAAGGATGTATAAAACTAAGGCTCAGTAAGAGAGAGCAAACACCTAAACCAAAGTTCAGTCAAGAGGAGTAGAACACACACACACACACACACACACACACACACACCCCTACTCCAGTTTTCTTTCTTTCTTTCTTTCTTTCTTTCTTTCTTTCTTTCTTTCTTTCTTTCTTTCTTTCTTTCTTTCTTTCTTTCTTTCTTTCTTTTTTCCTGAGAAGCACTTTAATCAGTTAAGCTGAGAACTGGACTTTACACTCACTTCTTAAGGAAGCAGGACATATCTGTCTTTATCATCATTTACTATTAAATCACCACACAGACCTGGATGTATTTAAGAATTCAAATCACACAGTGTTTCCTCTAATCTAAATGGAACCATCACCTAGGAAGTATCTCATAGAAGGATAAGAAATTCTCTAATTATTTCTCCTCTCTCTCTCTCTCTCTCTCTCTCTCTCTCTCTCTCTCTCTCTCTCTCTCTCTCCCTCTCTCTCCCTTGGTCCCTCCCTCTCTCCCTTCCTCTCTCTAAGACAGGGCTTCCCTGTGTAGCCATGGCTGTCCTGGAACTCGCGCTGTAGCCTAGGCTGGCCTCAAATTCACAGAGATCCGCCACAACTGCCCTGCTTAGCTGCATATTTCTTAAAAGTGCATGTTTAGAAGCTAACTGTGTCCTGGGCTTAGCCACCAGGAACATGAGCCTTGGAGCCCTGCCTGCCCTCCCCGCCCCCAGTTCCCAGAAGTCGCAGATCCACCAGCCAGGATTAGGTCAGCTCACAGCCAGACCGCCTTGTACTTCCTACCTGCTGGATTTCCAGGTGCGGCTGCTCCATGTCCAACTGCAGTATGTTGCCTATGAAGGGCAAGCGTCGTGGCCCTGGCGGGTAGTTCTTGGGGCGCCGGCTTTTGAAGTAGTCAGCCAGGAACATAAAGGTGACAACAGCCAGCAAGAGAGTCCAGAGATGGAGCACTGCCCAGATGGCGGCCACCAGGGAGCCCGCGGCAGCGAGCATGGTTGGTATCCAAGTGGACTCTTCAGAGGAATGAGGGTCTGAGTGAGGCTCAGGGCTCCTAGCCTTATAAGACTCTCAAATAATCTACTCCAGTACACTTCCGATCACACTCCTCCACATTCTTTGGAGGCCCTAAAACCAGAGAGCACAGACACCCCGCCCTTATAGGAACAACCCTCCCTCTGTAAGCAGAGGGCTTAGCCACTCCTTCCAGTTGGAGCAGAATCTACCCCTAATGGTCAGAGCTCTCAGCCCTGACCTGTTGTTGCAAGCTTAACTAGATAGACCTTTGGAGTTGTAGTTTTCCCCTTCAAATGACAGTTACACTAGGCACTGAAAAGAATTTGGGTTTAATTCGGTAATTACAATTTGCACTTACTTATGAACTACTTTGGTACTATGTCCAGGGTATAAAACCTAAGTAGCTGTAGACAGTCCATAGATGCACATAGCTGTACCTGAAGGTGGATTCTTTGTTGTGAAATATGATTTTTGTAGCTTTTATTTAGATCTGTAACTTGCCAGCTCTAAAGTTACACCATTTGGTTTTATTTTCGTAGCTCTAAGCAACTGCTAATTGCAAATTTATCCTCTTACAGGTATGAGGTAATATTAATCAAAAACCTTGACTTTTAAAGACACAGAACTTAGCCCGAGCAGTGATGAGGCTTTAGGCAGGGTGAGCAGTCACTGACAGCCTGGTTTTAAAATAATGTTTTTCCTTCAGTTTAAATTGGAAGAGATAAGAACTTCGAAATATTTAGGTTTTGAATGTGACTGTTTGTTGGGATTCTATCTCCCTCCCAAAATCTTAATCACAAAAAGGAAAATTTGAAAATAAGATATTTGAAAAGAAATCTGTCCGTTTTACATGTATTACAGCTCAGTAAGAGCATTTATTAGGAAATTTTTATTTATATGTTAAGAATATTTCTGGAGACAATTTATTTTAATAAGTATTTTAAGATATATTTCTAAGAGGAATTTTGATTAACATAAAGTATTGTATGCCATGTAATTTTTATTTTTCCCATGACCATTACTTAATTGAAATAAATTCTAATCAATTTTTTCATTATATCGTGTTTTGGAAGAAAATCCTTATCAAGATCTATGTGTATTAATATTAAATTTTATAGCTTTGTGAAACATTAGTCCTTCAATTCCAGGGAATGGTGTTTTATATAAACAAATAACATATTAAGGTTTTTAAAAAACACTTAATAGACCCCAAATACCATTCTAATAAGTTTGAAGATCTTTAGCCTACCCATATAAGGCAGAACACATTCATCAATTCTTTTAAAAATAATTCAAAAACTCACATTTATAAATATGCACTTGTGCAGTTTAATTGAGCATCCTACGTATATGCATATATACATGTATATAAGTATATATGCCTATAACTACTCAATGCAAATAAATAAAAATTGAAATGATTACAGGATTTATCAGTTTTTATCTGGGACAAAAACAACATGTGGAAATACATATCTTAGACTAGACACAATTACATGCAATGCAGGTGTGCCGATTATATTAATCAAGTCGAAACTTCATGTATCCCTATCTTTTTATAATATGTGGAAAGCTGAGTAAAATGATCAAAAGTTCAAGTTTATCATGTGGACTTAAGTCAATATCCTTTTCTATTTTTAGAGCTAATCATCTGAGGATGAAGTGTCATTACAGAAAACACCTACCACCCTCAACGTTACTTTAGGTAAAACGAACGAACAAACAAACAAAGAACATTTACTCTTTTAATTTGTAGTCGGCTGAACTCCATATTCCATGCCTGCTTACATAACTATGAAAGAAGAACTAAACAGAGGAATAGCATCCTGAACCAGCTTTCTGCTACATGCTTAGTACCAATCTCACCTGTATTTTGTCCTGGTCTACATAAAGATGATCTGTCCCATATTTACCTGGTATTGGGTCATCACTAATGCTTAGGTGGCTACTTTTTTGTCCAGACATCTGAGTGTTCCTATAGAGCAAAAATGATCCCATCCACTGATATTCTGAGGAACATACGCAAAGTTTCCCACCATGTTAAGATCCTCATGTTCATTTAGTATAAAATCTAAAGACAGCTGGAGTTTTAGTCTCTTAAGAAATCAAAATGCATTGAGTCTGATTTCTCCTATGTTGTTGACCTTAAACTTTTTGGGTCAGTCCCTTCGCAGAAAATCATGGGGGCCGTGAAGCAGGCAGAGTCTCCCTTGTCTAAGCAATTAACTTTCCACGAAACAGAGAAAACATTAAAGGAAGCGAAGGAGCAGAAAGTCCCTTGAATAATTTAGGCAAGACATAACCATCCTAGTGTGATTTAAATTCAGAATGTACTGCTTTCTCAAGCAGCCTCCACTGTGTCTCAGGATGCTCTCTTGTAGGGAAGAGAGTTGCTTGGGACATTTGTAAACATAACCTTTTTGAAGATATCCCCTAGAAAATTCATATATTATTTTATCAGCTCAGGAATAGAGTATGGGTGAGTCTAGATTTTTATCTTTTGTTCCAGTGGTATCTTTTCAGCACTATGTGGAAACCTCAGGTAACTTGTAAGCCATGCTTAGCAAGGCAGATAAGCTGAGTGATGAACAGGCAAACTCATCAACTATCCTTCAAGTTGGAGTCTGGCATGAGCACCTGCAAACCTTCGTTGGGACAGAGACATAGCTGTACATTGTCATCTACAGCAGCCTGGAGAGTTCCCCTAGACTTTCCAGGACCCAACTCATCCCAAATCAGGATTTTTGGCTTGTGGTATAGTAAAAAGTCTTTTAATGACATTTGTGTAACCATAGAAAGTATTTTTTTCCCTGTCTTGGCACTCCTGAGTTACAACAACACTCTAGTTATTTCGTTTCTGCATTTATTTTTGAAAATATTGTTAAAATTCCTATTCTTGGCACACCTGATTGAAAGTATCTCTCTCTCACTCTCTCCGTCTCTCTGTCTCTGTCTCTCTGTGTGTGTGTGTGCATGTGTGAGTGTGTCTGTGTCTGTATATGAATGCTTTGGAGTCCTTCAGGAGTCCTGTAAGCGGTGGACCCTTTCTAGAACAAGTAAGTTACTGTAGGTGGATTTGAATTAATTTAGCTTGACTCCACTTATCGTTTTCTCTCTCAGCTTCCTGTGTGAAGATGATTTATGATCTGGCTGCCTTCCCGTTGCCCAGTGGTTAAGTCTCATTCTCCTGGTGCCATGCCCTCACCATTATAACAAACTCTATCCCCTGGAAGTATCAGGCAAAACAAATCCTTTTCTTCTCTAAGTCAGTGTTTCAGAGGACCAAAATATTCTAACTCAGGAAAATAAATGGAAGGAATTTAATTACTAGAATGCTTTCTGTTTGACAAACTTAAGAGGTAAATTTGAAAGATAAATTTTAGAATCAATCTGTGTGTAGAGCTCACTTTATATGATTTCTGGGCTTTTGTCTCTATATAGTCATAAACCTTGTCTGTATTGACATGCATTTTGTCTGTATTACATAAGGAAATTTTTAAATTAATATAATAAATAAAGTTATCAGTTGACATTTTAACATCTAGCTTGGGGTACCTATCATAAATTACCAAGATAAAACTAGTATCACAAATGTCCAGTGTTAGGTTTTAGGGTCTCTGTTTCCTTATATCATTAAAAAGAATATTTGTATCTGTAATAGAAAATGTTCTTTTTTTCCTTGTCTGCTTCTATTTTTATTTCATTTTATTTTTTATTGATTTTTATTGAGCTCTACATTTTCTCTGCTCCCCTCCCTGCCTCTCCCCTATCCTTCAACCTTCTCCAAGGTCCCCATGCTCCCAATTTACTCAGGAGATCTTGTGTTTTTCTACTACCCATGTAGATTAGATCTATGTATGTTCCTCTTAGGTTCCTCAATTTTGTCCAGGTTCTCTGGGATTGTGATTTGTGGGTTGATTTTATTTCTTTATTTTTAAAAATCACTTATGAGTAAGTACATGTGATAACAGTCTTTCTGGGTCTGGGTTACCTCACACAAAATGATGTTTCCTAGCTCCATCCATTTGACTGTAAAAATTCAAGATGTTGTTATTTTCTTCTGCTGTGTAGTACGCCATTGTATAAATGTTCCACAATTTTCTTATCCATTCTTTGGTCAAGGTGCATTTAGTTTTTTTCCAGGTTCTTGCTATGATAAATAATTCTGCTATGAACATAGTTGAGCATATGTCCTTGTGGTACAATTGAGCATCATTTGAATATATACCCAAAAGTGGTATTACTGGGTCTTGAAGAAGGTTGTTTCCTAATTATCTGAGAATTCACCACACTGACATCCAAATGGGCTGTACCAGCTTGCATTCCCACTAGCAATGCAGGAGTGTTCCCTTTACCCCACAACCTCTCAGCATAAGTTGTCATCAGTGTTTTTGATCTTGGCCATTCTGACAGGTGTAAGATGGAATCTCAGAGTTGTTCTGATTTGCATTTCTCTGATGACTAAGGATGTTGAACATTTCCTTAAGGGTCTTTCAGCCATTTTAGATTCCTCTGTTGAGAGTTCTCTGTTTAGATCTCTATTCCATTTTTTTATTGGATTATTTGTTGTTTTGATGACCAATTTCTTGAGTTCTTTGTATATTTTGGAGGTCAGACCTCTATCTGATGTGGGGTTAGTGAAGATCTTTAACCATTCTGTAGGCTGTCGTTTTATCTTGCTGACCATGTCCTTTGCTTTACAGAAGCTTTTCAGTTTCAGGAGGTCCCATGTATTAATTGTTTCTCTCAGTGTCTGTGCTACTGGGGTTATATTTAGGAAGTAGTCTCCTGTGCCAACGTGTTCAAGTGTACTTCCCACTTTCTCTTCTATAAGGTTCAGTGTGGCTGGCTTTATGTTGAGGTCTTTGATCCATTTGGACTTGAGTTTTGTGCATGGTGATAGATATGGTTCTATTTTCATTTTTCTACATGTTGATATCCAGTTATGCCAGCACCACTTGTTAAATATGCTTTCTTTTTTCCATTTGATAATTTTTGCTTCTTTGTCAAAAATCAGGTGTTCGAAAGTGTGTGGATTAATAACTGGGTCTTCGATTCTGTTCCACTGGTCATCCTGTCTGTTTTTATGACAATACCAGGCTGTTTTCATTACTGTGTGTCTGTAATAGAGTTTCAAGTCAGGGATTGTGATGCCTCCAGACGTTCTTTTATTGTATAGGATTGTTTGGGTCTCTTGGGATTTTTGCTTTTCTATATGAAGTTGAGTACTTTCAAGGTCTGTGAAAAATTTTGCTGGGATTTTGCTGGGCATTGCATTGAATTTGTAAATTGCTTTTGGTAAGATTGCCATTTTTGCTATGCTAATTTTACCTACCCAAGAGCATGGAAGATATTTCCACTTTCTGGTGTCTTCTCCAATTTCTTTCTTCAAAGATTTAAAGTTCTTGTCATACAGGTGAAGACTTCCACTTGTTTGGTTAGTGTTATTCCGAGATATTTTATGCTATTTGTGGCTATTGTGAAGGGTGATGTTTCTCTGATTTCTTTCTCAGCCCATTTATCATCTGTGTACAGGAGGGCTACTGATTTTTTTGAGTTAATCTTGCATTCTGGTACATTACTGAAAGTGCTTATGAGTTGTAGAAGTTCCTTGGTAGAATTTTTGGGGTCGCTTATGTAAACTATCATGTCTTCAACAAATAGTGGGAGTTTGACTTCTTCTTTTCCGATTTGTATCTCTTTGATCTCCTTTTGGTGTCTTATTGCTCTAGCTAGGACCTCAAGAACTATATTGAATAGATATGGAGAGAGTGGACAACCTTATCTTTCTTCCTGATTTCAGTGGGATCTCTGGGAGTTTCTCTCCATTTACTTTGATGTTGGCTTGATGTATATTGCCTTTGTTATGTTTCAGTATGTTCCTTAGAGAGTTCCTGCACTCTCCAAGACCTTTACCATGAAGGGATGTGGTATTTTGTCGAAAGCTTTTTCAGCATCTAGTGAGATGATTGTGTGGTTTTTATTTTTCAGTTTGTTTAATGGTGGATTACATTGACAGATTTTCGTATGTTGAACCATACCTTCGTCTGTGGGATGAAGCTGACTTGATCATGATGGATGATGGTTCTGATGTATTCTTGGATTCTATTTTATTTAGTATTTTTGTATCAATGTTCATGAGTGAGATTGGTCTGTAATTCTCTTTCTTAGTAATGTCTTTATGTGGTTTGGGTATCAGCGTAATTGTAGCCTCATAAAAGGAGTTTGGCAATGTTCTTTCTGCTTCTATTGTGTGGAATAATTTGAGGAGTATTGGTATTAGTTCTTTGAAAATCTTGTAGAATTCTGAACAGAAACCATCTGTTCCTGGGCTTTTGATGGTTGAGAGACTTTTTATAACTGTTTCTATTTCTTCAACAGTTATAGGTCTGTTTAATTTGCTTATCTGGTCTTTATTTAATTTTGGTAAGTGATATTTATCCAGAAAGTTGTCCATTTCCTTTAAGTTTTCCAATTTTGTGAAGTACAGGCTTTTGAAATATGACCTGATGATTCTCTGTATTTTCTCCATGTCTGTTGTTATGTCCCCCTTTTCATTTCTGATTTTGTTAATTCGTATATTCTCTCTGCCTTTTGGTTAGTTTGGATAAAGGTTTGTCTATTTTGTTGATTTTCTCGAAGAACCAACTCTTTGTCTCATTGATTCTTTGTATTGTTTTCTGTGCTTCTATTTTGTTGATTTCAGCTCTCAATTTGATTATTTCATGCCATCTAGTTCTCTTGGGTGAGTTTGCTTCTTTTTGTTCTAACGTTTTCAAATGTTCCGTTAATTCACTTGTGTGGGATTTTTCCAGCTTCTTTATGTAGGCATTTAGTGCTATGAACTTTCCTCTTAACACTGCTTTCATTGTGTCCCATAAATTTATGTATGTTGTTTGGTCATTTTCACTGAATTTTAGGAAGTCTTTAATTCTCCCTTTATTTCTTCTTTGACACATTGATGATTCGGGTGAGCATTGTTTAATTTTCATGTTTTTGTTGGCTTTCTGGGTTTAGTATTGCTGTTGAATTCTAAACCATGGTGATCTGATAAGATACATTGGGTTATTCCATATTTTTTTGTATCTGTTGAGGTTTGTTTTTTTATCGAGTATGTGGACAATTTTTGAGAAGGTTCCATGAGGTGCTGAGAAGAAGGTATATTCTTTTATGTTTGGATGGAGTATTCTATAGACATCTGTTAAGTCCATTTGAGTCATAATATCTGTTAGATCCCTTTTGTCTCTGTTCATTTTTTGTCCGACTGACCTGTCCAGTGGTGAGAGTGGAGTGATGAAGTCTCCCACTATTAATGTGTTGGGTTTAATGTATGATTTAAGCTTTAGAAGTGTTTCTTTTACATATAAGTGTTCCCTTGTATTTGGTGCATAGATGTTCACTATTGAGATTTTTGTCTTGATGGATTTTTCCTGTGACTAATTTGAAATGTCCTTCTTTGTCTCCTTTGATTGATTTTAGTTTGAGGTCTATTTTGTTAGCTATTAGGATAGCTACACCAGCTTGTTTCTTGGGTTCATTTGATTGGAATATTTTTTTCAACTCTTTATTCTGAGACGACGTCTTTCTTTGAGGTTGGGGTGTGTTTCCTGTATGAAGAAGAAGGATGGATTCTGTTTTTATATCCATTCTATTAAACTGTGCCTTTTTATAGGTGAGTTGAGTCCATCTATATTAAGGGAAATTAATGACCAGTGATTGCTGTCTCCTGATAATTTAGTTTTCATTGTTGGTGATGTTAATTTGTGCATTTTCCCCTTCTTTGTGATTTGCTGCTATGAGACCATCAGTTGTCTGCGTTTTTGTTGATGTAGCCAACTTCCTTGTGTTAGAGTTTTCCTTCTAGTATTTTGTGTAGGGCTGGGTTTGTGGCTAGGTATTGGTTAAATCTGGTTTTGTCATGGAATATCTTGTTTTGTCTTTTTATGGTGATTGAAAGTTTGGCTGGTATAATAGTCTGGGATGGCATCCATGGTCTCTTAATGTCTGCATAATGCTTGACCATGACCTTCTAACTTTCATTGTCTCCAATGAAAAATCTGGTATAATTCTGATCGGTCTGCCTTTATATGTTACTTGGCATTTTTCCTCTGTAGCTCTTAATATTCTTTCTTTATTCTGTATGTTTAGTGTTTTGATTATTATGTGGCAAAGGGACTTTTTTTTTATCCAGTCTTTTTGATGTTCCATAACCTTCTTCTATCTTCATAGACATATCTTTCTTTAGGTTGGGAAAGTTTTCTTCTATGATTTTGTTAAATGTATTTTCTGTGCCTTTGAGTTGAACTTCTTCTTCTTCTATACGTGTTATTCTTAGGTTTGGCCTTTTCATGGTGTCCCATATTTCCTGGATATTTTGAATTAAGCTTTTGTTAGATTTAATGTTTTCTTTGACTGGTGAGTCTATTTCCTCTATTGTATCTTCAGCACTTGAGATTCTCTCCTCCATCTCTTGTATTCTGCTGGTCATCCTTGCGTTTGTGGTTCCTGATTGCTTTCTCGTAATTTCTGTTTCTATAATTCCCATGGCTTATGTTTTCCTATTTGTCTCTATTTCAGTTTTCAAGTTTCTTTCATATGTTTGGTTGTTTTTTCTTTAAGGGATTTGCTGATGTCTTCCAATTTTTTGTCTGTCCTTCCCTCCATTTCTTTGAGGGAATTTCTCATTTCCTCTTTAAGAGTTTCGAACATTCTCCTGAAGTTATTTTTTAGATCATTTTCTTCTGGTTCATCTATATTTCATTGTTCAAATCTTGCTGTTGTAGGGTCTTTAGGTTTTACTGGTGTCATGTTGCTCTTTGTGGTGTTGCGTGTGTTCTTACCTTTTCTACTCATCTTTTCCTCTAATAGTTGTGGTTGGGGCTGTCTGTGATTTTGTTGATTAATCTTCTAGGTCTCAGTGAATCCAAGGCTCAGATGGTTGTTCCTCATGGTACAGTCAGTGCCATGGTTCTAGTTGCCTTGTTGGTCACTTCATGTTCCTGGAGGATGTTCAGGACTCCTGGGCTTTGTTCCACTCCTTTGGAGTTTGCTGTCTCAGGTCTGTTGTAGCCTAGGTTGTTGGCTCTGACCTATTTCTTTAAATGTCCCTGGTCTGGATCCGTTCCTGCAGAGGTCCCTGGCTTGGGGTTGATCCTATAAAGGACTCTGGTTCCAGGCTACTCCCTCAGAGTTTCCAGGCTCGGGTATGTCCAGAGGATCTGGCTCTGGCTTACTCCCTCAGAGGTCCCAGACTCACGCTTGGATCCACAGAGACTTCTGGTTTCTGCCGATTTCCTTTGATGTTCCAGGCCAATGCTTGGACTCACAAATGTCCTGGCTCAGGCCTACTCCCTCTGTGGTCCCAGACTCACACCTGGACCCATAGAGATCTCTGGTTCCTGCCTACTCCCTCAGAGATCTGAGATTCATGCCCATGCCCACAGAGTTCCTGGCTTAGGTCTACTCCTTTGAAGGCCCCAGATTCATATCTGGACCCACAGAGGTCTCTGGCTCTGGCTCATTTGCTCTGTGGTTGTTCCCCTGTACCTGTTCCTGTGGAGTTTACTGTCTCAGATCTGCTCTGGCCCAGGTTGCTGGCTCAGTCCTGGTTTACAAATGTCCCTGGACTGACTCTGCTGCTACTTCTGTAGAGTTTGCTTTCTCAGGCCCACTCTGGCCTACGTAGCTGGTTCAGTCCCACTCCTGTTTATTAACCAATGGTATTCACAACATAAAGAGGGGAATCCCACATCATTCCAACTCAAAAGCACAGCAAATATATTCAACAAAATCATAGAAAAAAAGTTTTTCAACCTAAAGAATGATATGCATATGAAGATAGAAGAAGCTTATAGAACACCAAATAAACTGGATAGAAAAAATGTCCCCTCACCACATAATAATCAAAACACTAAACATATAGAATAAAGAAAGAATATTGAGAGCTGCAAAGAAAAAAGGCCAAGTAATATATAAAGGCAGACCTATCAGAATTACACCTGACTTCTCAATTGAAATAACAAAAGCCAGAAGGTTCTGGTCAAGCATTGTGCAGACATTAAGAGACCACGGATGCCAGCCCAGACTACTGTACCCACTATAGATGAACAAAACAAAATATTCCATGACAGAACTATATTTAGCCAGTACCTAGCCACAAACCCCACCTTTCACAAAGTGCTAGAAGGAAAACTACTACCCAAGAAAGTTAGCTACATCCACAAAAACACAGACAATAGATGATCTCACAGCAACAAATCATAAAGAAGAGATAAACATACACAATAACATCCCCAGCCATAAAATCTAAAATAACAGGGACTAGCAATCAAGGTTAACTAATATCCCTTAATATAAAAGGACTCAACTCATGTATAAAAAGATACAGGCTGACAGATTGGATTGGAAAACAGAATCCATCCTTCTGCTGCATACAAGAAACACACCTCAACCTCAAAGATGAACATCATCTCAGGGTAAAGGATTGGGAAAAAGTTTCCAATCAATTAGACCTTAGAAAGAAACTGGTGTAGTTATCCTAATAGCTAACAAAATAGACTTCAAACTAAAATTAATCAAAAGAGATGAAGAAGCAAATTTCATATTAATCACAGGAAAAATCCATCAAGATGAAATCTCAATACTGAACATCTATGCCACAAATACAAGGGCACCCTCATATGTAAAAGAAACACTACTAAACACTTGAGCACATTGGCACAGGAGACCACATCCTAAATATAAGGCCAGTAGCATGAACACTGATTGAAACAATTAATAAATGTGACCTTCTTTAACTAAAAAGCTTCTGTAAAGCAAAGAACATGGTCAACAAGATAAAACAGCAGCCTACAGAATGGGAAAAGATATTCACCAACCCCACATGAGACAGAGGACTGATCTCCAAAATATACAAAGAACTTAAGAAATTGGTCATCAAAATAACAAATAAACCAATAAAAGATAGAGTACAGACCTAAACAGAGAACTCTCAACAGATGAATCTAAAATGACTGAAACACACTTAAAGAAATGCTTTCAACATCCTTAGCCAACAAAGAAATGCAAATCATAACAACTCTGAGATTCCATCTTACACCTGTCAGAATAGCCAAGATCAAAAACACTGATGACAACTTGTGCTGGAGAGGATGTGGAATAAAGGGAACACTCCTCTATTGCTGGTGTGAGTGTAAACTGGTACAGCCCCTTTGGATATCAGTATAATGATTTCTCAGAAAATTAGAAAAAAAACCTACCTCAAGACTTAGCAATACTAATTTGTGTATATGCACAAAGAATGCTCAATCATACCACAGGGACATGTGATCAACTATATTCATAACAGCATTGTTTGTCATAGCCAAAACCTGGAAACAATCTGAATGCCCGTCCACCAAAGAATGGATAAGGAAAATGTGGTACATTTACACAATAGAGTACTACACAGAAGAAAAAAATAATGACATCTTGAAATTTGCAGGTAAATTGATGGATCTAGAAAACATCATATTAAGTGAATTAACCCAGACCCAGAAAACCAAATATGATATATATTGATTCATAAGTGGCCTTTAGACATACAGCAAAGAAAAACCAACCTACAATTCACAATTCCAGAGAAGCTAGACAACAAAGAGGACCCTAAGAGAGTCATACATGGATCTAATCTACATGGGAAGTAGAAAAAGACAATATCTCCTGAGTAAGTTGGTAGCATGGGGTCATGGGAGAGGGTTGACGGGGAGGGGAGAGAGAGACAGGGGAGTGGAGAAAAAATATATAGCTCCAAAAAAAAAAAACAAGAAAAGAAAAAACTCGAGGGTCAAATATCAGGGTAAAATCCTGGTTCATCAGAGAAATGGGGAAGAAACCAGTGACCACCTCTGTGTCTTGTTCACCAAACCAAATAGTCTTTGATTCTTTCTAAGGACCTTCCTACTACTTCCTGTGTCTCTCTATATGTGTCCATAGTCCTTCAAAACCTCTGTGACCAATTCTGATCAGCTAGTCACTAACTCTGGCCCCTGATTCAAGGTTAAACTTAATTAACAATCTTGTAGTTTCAGTGCAAACAAATATTTTGCAACATTTCCCATTTATGTTTAAATAAAAAGGAAAGTTTTTAAACTGTAAAATAGTAAAACTAAATATAATAAGAACAATTACCAAGTAGGAATTACATTCACAATGTCCAATAAATTTATATATGGCAGATTCAGAGAAAATACTCTATTATCTAGGGTATCTTGGTGAGTACAAAAAAGTTTTGTACGTAATTTACTTTCTATAATAACTTCTATTACCAAAGTAGAAATAATCTTTTAGACCCTAAAGCATTTTCTTAAGTTTTTATGTATTTCAATCAGTAATATGCTTTATATTATTATATGTAAAAACTGTTACATTTTACTAGAGACATATGTTAGAGCATTGACAGTTTTAAATTTTACAAGTATCCCTATAATAGCCATAATTTCTAATAAATGTGTAATTGCATAATCACCTTTTTCAGAACCAAAAGCAATTGCCTGTTGATATCTTGAATATGTATGTATGGTATGATGCAGATATGTTAATTTCCCAAACTATGCAAAATGAAACACTTCTTTGTCAAATTTCATTTTTTTGGATATGCTTTGGGTTACTTCCTGCAGGTAGTGGAGTTTGGTTATGCAAAAAATAAGTAGGACATTTCCTTAGCTTGTTTCCAAGCAATAGAAAACTCTTTTTTCTAATTCCTTTGCTATTGACATGGTGTTTCTTATGAAATTCTGAGGCTTTTTGATGCATTTCTTACCAATAACTGATCAGTTTTATCAATACTTGTACCAGTACACCATATGATATTTGTTATATACAAGAGGTGATTTCTATTTCTGATAATTTATTGCATTTGAATATATGACAAAGTTAATTCTGAATCATTTGGAATAGATTCGGTGGTTTCATTATGTAAAATAATTCTGCATATTGAGTCAGTAACTATATTAAGAGATTCTGGAAAATTGAAAAATGCCATGATAATAGCATAAAATTCTGTCTTTTGAACAGAATCATGAGGGTTTTGAGCTAATCCACTTGACTTTTTTTATCTATAACCTGCCTTGCCTGACAAATTTGCATCAGTATACAATGTAGGGGCTTCAGAAATTTGTGTTCCTTGTACAATATGTGGAAGGATCCAATTAGTTCTTTGTATAAAATTGTGCTTTGTTTTACCTGAGATAAAGTTCCATTCCCTTAGTAACTGAATATTTACCTCCTGACGAGGCCAATCTGGTTGACAAGATTGTGGTGAAATTATTGTTACATCCGTATCTATGTCAACTACACCTTCAACTACAATGTCATTTATTCATATTTTTAGCTTTGGTCTCTGATCATTTATAGAAGTTTGCCAAAATACTTGTTTTATGGTCTGTTCTGAAAATTATTTTCATCTACTGAAGCTGTTCTGTCATCCAGAGCAGTATGGTTTTTTAACACAGTTATTAAGTATTTTAATTCCTCTGTGAATTAATTTCCCCAATGCTGAAAGGGAATTATTGAACCAATTTGCTATCAGGGCCTGTGAGGTGCTTAATATGGTGTTTTCTGATGGCCAAAAGTTACCTTGCCTGTACTTTGCTGACCTGTATTCATTAGTCCAATGCTCGCTTTTATCAAAACTTCTCCATATTTCAGAAGGTTAGTATTTCTATTTGGATTATCTCTAGAAAAGCGTTGTTTCTAGGAATGCCTTACCTATGATCTCAGCTTCAGGTGCCCTCAGCCCAGCCCGTGCAGTGCAGCAACAGCCAGCAGCCCACTGAGACTCTCAAGCCTACCTTACTTAGTCTGACTGCCTTGACACTCCCCTCCAATCAAGCACAGCTCCTGCAGCTGGCTACCCCCAATACCCCCATAGTTGCTGTTGTGGAAAAAATGAAAAGCCATCAGATCTAGTGAGACACCTGGGAAATATTAAGGAAGAAATTTGATTTTGTATATAGAATATTTATGTATATTACATATTTATTTGTGTGTTTATTAACATATTTATATATAATATTTGTATGTATAATATATTATATATTCCTTTCATGTAAAATTTGTGTCTCATTCTGGACAGACTGAACCATTCACTAAGCACAATTATTCATGGACTTTGCATGACCTCCTGCTTCCATATTCCTGCCTGGTCTGAGGTCTTACTTTGGCTTCCCTTGCTGGAGGAAATCCATACAGCCAGTAGCTTTTAAGTAACAGACCACTTGGGCGTGGCCTCTTATACTATTTATGCCAATGTAAAGCTTGTGTTTCGTCTCTTTTCCAGTTACAGGATTTGGTTTTTGTTCTCTGTTCTAGTAGATGATATTGTGAGCCTATTCATAAATAGTAACCATCTATTATTCTCAATCCTGAGCTAGTGTGGGATTTCTTTTAAGCATGCTTCTTCATCTCGTGCCCATGTGGATTCAGACTACACACCTATCGGGAGGATGGCCTAAAGGCCTAGCTGGTCCACGGGCCCAGAAATTCTTCCAACCCAGCTTGTTGGGCTTATTTTTAACTAAGTTTTTTTTTTAATCGCTACCACAGTGGAGTTTATTGAGTGCACATGGACGACTGCCACGATCTCTGGTGCGGTTTCCTGGGACAGTTCCTTGCCACGTGGTAGCTTGTGTAGCTTCTGGTTTGTGCTCCCAGCCTGTGAGTTCTGGGTTTCTTGCTCCATGTATGGAATTGATTTAATTGCTTTTAATTTGTCAAGCAAAGCATATTTCTCAGTATTTAACTAGGACCAAGGCAGGAAACTAAAGCAGCTCAGGACTGTTCCTGTCAAAAACAGTTGCATTGCTGCTAGTCACAACTCTGCAACAATGACATCTGCTGGACAATAAAGATTATTGCACCTAAAACAATTTACTGGATCTCATAACAGGTAATTAATAAACCAATATGGTAGACTACATTAATATTGAAACTTTTAGTACATTTTTGCTAATACTATGGATTGTATTCTGCAAGGTTTAAATGGTCAATTTATTGGGTATTGGGACTCAGTTTTTTTCTTCATATTCTTTCATTAAGGAAGAATATGGCACATTTAAGAATGATACAGTCTTTACAGACTAATAATGAACAGCTAATTGACAGGATTAATACCATCGAAAATCAAAAGTTACGTGAAAAAATTAATACTATTAAAAAGGGAAATATTAATTTGACAGACAAAATTGAATCCATATCTAAGGGTATTGAGAAATTATCTGAAAGAATTCATACTGTTGAGTTTGACAATCAAAATTTGTTAAAAAGTGATGATGGGTTAGCAGATAGAGCATCTCTGCAGGATGGTAATCTGCATGCTTTCCAAAGTGATGAGGAGACATCAAATGCCAAATGTTTTAATTGTGGTAGAATAGGACATCTGAGAAGGGATTGTAGACAAAGAATTCCTGGGAATAATGTCTCCTCTGGGCATGACAAGAATAGGAGGACTCAGCCTTCAGGTTTATGTAGAAGGTGTGGCAAAGGCCGACAATGGACCAATGAATGCAGATCAACAAAAGACAGACAAACCAACCTGATATCATCAGGAAACTTCTCGAGGGGCCTCTCACAGGCCCCCAAGCCAGAAGTGGCCCAATCATTTCCAGTCACTGTGGAGGACATGTCTCACCAGGAAAATTAAAAATCCAGAGCCTTCTGTAAAAGACCATACTGTTTTAGATAATGGCATAAACATAAAGGATAAATCAAAAATTCCAATAGGAAATAGGAAACATATATTCTGGCAGACTTCTATAAATGACCAAAAAGTATGTATAAATGGCATTGTAATTGTTGGTTTGATAGATACAGGAGCCGATGTGAATATCATTACTCCAGAATCTTGACATCCAAATTGGCCTCTTCAAGAGGCAGATGTAAAATTACTAGGAATTAGAACCCTTTCTCAAGTTAAACAAAGCATGAGATGGGTTGACTACATTGGACCAGAAGTTCAGAGAGGGAAGCTGAGGAAATATGTGGCTAATATTGCAGTATATTTATGGGGTCATGACCTGCTGCAGCAATGAAATACCCTGATTAACATTCCTGCTGTCTGAGGAACTCATATTTCTGGAAAGGTTATTATAAGGTACTATACACAAAGGTCACCAGCCATTCAGGCTGTACAAGAACACAAAGCAATTAGCAAATCTTATTTAAAATGGTTAACTGAGAAACAATATGGGTTAAGCAATGGCCATTAATGGAAGAAAAGCTGCAGGCTTTAGAACAGCTGGTACAAGAGCAACTAGATGCTCACCATATTGAAAAATCAACTAGCCCTTGGACTTCTGTATTTGTTGTTTAAAAAGTCTGGTAAATGGAGAATGGTGACAGATCTAAGAGATAAGGTAATTCAGCCTATGGGCACTCTACAATCTGGAATTCCTCTGCCTTCCTTATTACCAGAAGGATGGCCTCTTATAGTTATTGATTTGTAAGATTGTTTCTTCACTATACCTTTACAAGAAAAGGATAGAAAAAAATTTGCCTTCACAGTGCCTACTTATAATAATTCTCAGCCTGCTAGATGATAGCAATGGACTGTCCTCCAACAAGGATTGTTCAATAGCTCCACTCTGTGCCAATACTATGTAAGTCAGCCATTGAAAATAATACATAAGCAATTTCCTAAGTCTATAATTCACAATTACATGGATGATATTTTACTATCTGATTCAAACATGGACACTTTAGAAAGAAATTTTGAAGAGGTAAAGAAAGTTTTGCCAAAATGGGGATTACAAATTGCTCCTGAAAATATACAGAGAGGAGATTCTGTAAACTACCTATATTTTAAAAATTAGAGCACAAAAGGCACAAATTAGGAGTTACCAGTTGCGAATTCTTAATGACTTTCTATGACTGGCTTTTGGGATAACACCTGATCTAATTATTCATTTAAATAAACCCCTAGATGGTGATAAAGATTTGAATAGTCCCAGAGAATTAACAGCTGAAGCAGAAAAGGAATTGATAATTGTTGAGGAGAAATTACAGGAGGCACATGTGGATAGGGTGGATCCAAATCTTAATTGTATTCTAGTCATATTGCCTCCAGAATTTCTGCTACAGGAATTTTATTGCAGGGGGTCAATATTATCTTAGAATGGATCTTTTTTACCATATAAACCAAGTAAAAAATTAAAAACTTATGTGGGAAAAGTCTCTAGATCAAGTATAAAAGGTAAATTGAGACTGTCATCTAGCAGGTATAGACTCAATAGAGATTATAGTGCCTTTCACTACTGATGAAATAAAAAAGTTATGGGAAGGCAATCAACCATGGCAAGGAGCTTGTGCTATTTTTTGGGAGAAATTAATAGCAATTATCCCAAAAGCAATAGACTTAACCTTATAAAGAGAACTTTTTGTATTCTTCCCCGAATTGTACATGATGCTCCAATTACTGGAGCCTGTACATTTTATACTGATGCAAATAGATCAGGGAAGGCAGGCTATAAATCAGAGAATAAATAAGGTGGAACAAAGCCCTTATAATTCTATCCAGAAGGCAGAATTTTATGCTATTCTTATGGTCCTAAGGGATTTTAAAGAACCTCTTAATATAATTACTGATTCACAATATGCAGAAAGAGTTGTCTTGCATATTGAAACTACTGAATTTATATCAGATAATAAAGAAATGCCTTCATTATTTATCCAGGTTCAAGACATAATCAGGAATAGGCTTTGTCCTATATATATAACACACATCCGAACCATATGGATCTGCCAGGTCCTCTAGCACAAGGCAATGCAGAAATTGATCAATTATTGATTGGAAGCCTGTTGCAAGCCTCAGAATTTCGTAAGAAACATCACCTCAATAGCAAAGGTTTAAAAAAAGAGTTTTCTATTACATGGCAACAAGCTAAGAAAATTATAAAGAGATGTCCTACTTGTTCTTTCTATAACCAAACACCACTACCTACAGGAACTAGCCCAAAGGGTACTCAAAGTAATAAAATATGGCAGATGGTTGTGTTCCACTTTGCAAAATTTGGGAAATAAGTATCAATACTATTGATACTTATTCAGGTTTTCAGTGGGCAACTGCTTTAAGCTCAGAAAAGGCTGATTCAGTAATTACACATTTATTAGAAGTTATGGCCATAATGGGTATATCTGAACAAATAAAGATAGATAATTGTCCAGCATATGTCTCTAAGAAATAGAAACAGTTTTTGCTTATTATAATATTAAGCATATTACAGGTATACCACAAAATCCTATAGGTCAGCCAGTTATAGAAAGATCAAAGTATAAAGGATATGTTAAACAAACAGAAAGGGGTGGAAAATACCCCCAGAAATAGATTACATAATGTTTTATTAACCTTAATGCTAATGAGAAAGGGGCAGCAGCAGAGAGATATTGGATAATAAAAAGGTCTTCTGAATTAAATATGAGAGTTTATTTCAAGCATGTGTTGTTCTTGTGTGAAAGGTGATGCAGGAGGTTCTTCTGTCTATGTGTTGCTTTCATTGGTTGAATAAAGAAACTGCGTTGGTCTTTTGATAGGGCAGCACTTAGGTGGGTGGAGTAGACAGAACAGGATGCTGAGAAGAAGGGCAGATAGGCAGATGCCATGAAGCTCCTGCCAGAGATTGACGCTGATTAGAATCTTTCCTTGGTAAGCCACGACCTTGTGGTGTTACACAGATTGGTAGAAATGGGTTAGATTAGGATGTGAGAGTTGGCCAAAAAGAGGCTAGATATAATGGTCCAGGCAGTAATTTAATTAATACAATTTCTGTGTGATTATTTTGGGTGTAAGCTAGCTGGGCAGGACAGAGCAAAGGGGCCCCACTCCCACTCCTTCTGTTACAGATTGGCGCCCCAATGTGGTTGACTGACTCCACGTGAAATCTGAGAGAGAGTCAAAAAGAATTCAGAGTTTAACAGAGTTTTTGCTATTTGCTGGTGGTGTGCTGCAGAAAGTTTTTCCTGACTCAGCAGTCATAACCAAAGAAAAAAAAACCAAACGGTTTTATAATGGGCTTCCTGGGCTGTGCCCCCAGTGTGTACTCTGGCTATGAAGCATTTCAATGGCTTCTACGGGACCGGATGTTTGTGTGCCCTCTCGGGATCAGGAAGAAAGTACTCTGAGACCAAGTCCATGGCTCAGTGCTTCCTGCCTAGGCAGGCAGTGGGATCAGGTCTAATAGGCATGCACAAGCAGGAGAGCATGGTGGATTCCTGTCACCATACACAGAGATATTTCCAGGCTATGCAGTGCTCTGCATGGCAGATTTGGCTGTAACTCAGATAAAAAGAGTTTATGTGCTGCATGCTCATTCTCAGAGTTAAAGTGCTGAGCGCGGCTCCTACCTGGCAGCCCCAGAGATAGCAGAAATGGCATGTCCACCATTTTGAAATTGGAGAGATGTGGAGCCAACATCCAGAGCAGCTACAACCAAACTGCTTAGCATTTTAAAAGCTCTTCAAGAGAGTAGAGAATTAAAGACAATGCAATACAACAGATTCAGACATAAAAGACCTCTAAATGGGTCACAATGTTAGATAAAGTATGTAGGCTTGGGAGAGAGAAGAAAAAGGGTATAGAAAGTCAGAAAATAAAGTTAATGCATTAAAAAAGGGGTAAAGTCTTTAAAGAGACAGAGTACAGATAGTCATAGATTAAAAAAATAAAAATAAGCCACATAAAAATGGAAAATTCACAGAGAGTCTGGATTATGTATTTTATTGTGTTTTCTTTGAACTTTTTGACTGTAAAGGAGTTGAGTACAGAGAGACTTTTCATTGTATGGGCTGCTGAGCTAATCCAGCATGTATATTATAAAGGTATCTTGACTTCAGAATTTGGGTCTAAGGATATTACACTTTGGAAAAGAGGTTCTTCTTTTGTTTTCACAGAGAATGAGACCCTGTGGATTCCTTCTAGACCAATATGGTATGATAGACCATGCCCTCCTGAAAGGTTGCCATAAACACCCTCAAAAACGTACTTTGCTCAACTGCTGACTGAGATAAGCATAGCATACAGGATACACCATGAAAGACCTACTTAACAGCGCCCCTATACAGCAGGAAGCAGTTTGGAGAGAAAAAACTGTTCCCATATTCCCAAATATTGTTCATAAATGTTCTCTTACATTTATAGGGGGATATGATATAGATATGGATAATTTGCATTGGTATAAATCTTGATTTATTGATACAAACTTAAGGTCAATTTTGTTATATGTATAAGTATTGCTGATCTTGATTAAGGTATTGTGATTGTGTAGTTCATTTAAAAAAATATAATGTATAATTAGGAAATATAGGTTGTTAATGAATAATCATCTATAATAGTCAAGTTTGTAGTCATGTTAGTTAGATTTTCTAGATGTGCATAGATATATTTCAGATAGGCTTTCATCATATCTTTCAAAGACTACAGAATATGGCATTTAAGATGTTTTAATAACTAAGGGCTTTCATGACAATGAGACACGTCTGCTCCTGGTAGCACCAAGCTACTTCCTGAGGAAGATGGGCATCGAAGAGGTTCCTTATGGAGTTTGGTAGCCATTTGGGCAAGAAATTGCTCTTGCCTGGACTGCTTTACTAGACATGCAGTACCCACAGAGAGATGACTGCTAATTTGCCTAAAGGTGAGATGGTCCTTTGGGGTTCCTGCTTCATGAAAGAGTCTGAGAGATATTCTGCAGGATACAGAAGTGACTGAACGGTCTTTGAATTTTCCTGCTTCATGGAAAAGTCTACTGTATACAATGGGCCTGTAGGCTGAAGATGGATGCCCAAGAGTACAGAATAATTTTGTTTGACTGTCCAGGTAGCAAGATTTCTTTGTCACTTCTGGAGTTTTGAAAGTTGTTTACTTTTCCTTTACTTAGGTAATATTATATCCTTCTGGAGTCTTTGATGGAGTTGTAGAATAGATAGTTATAGTTTCTCATTGTAATGATAAAAGATAAAATAGATCTAAATATTATAACTATAATTTTTGCTTGATAACTGTTTTGTTATAAGTAATTTTACTATGTTAAAGTGAAAGCCTTTTTTGCTTAAACAGAGAAGAAGAAATTATGTAGGAGGTTCTTCTGTCTATGTGTTGCTTTCATTGGTTGAATAAAGAAACTGCCTTGGCCTTTTGATAGGGCAGTACTTAGGTGGGCAGAGTAGACAAAATAGGATGCTGGGAAGAAGGGCAGACAGGCAGACGCCATGAAGCTCCTGCCTGAGACTGACGCTGGTTAGACTCCTTCCTGGTAAGCCACGACCTTGTAGTGTTACACAAATTGGTAGAAATGGGTTAGATCAGGATGTGAGAGTTGGCCAAGAAGAGGCTAGATATAATGGTCCAGGCAGTAATTTAATTAACACAGTTTCTGTGTGATTATTTTGGGTGTAAGCTAGCTGGGCAGGATGGAACAAAGGGGTCCCTCTCTCTCACCTACAACAAAAAAGACCTCACAATGGAAGACAGGAGATGTGCTACATTGGGAAGGGGTTTTGCTCTTGCTTTCACAGGAATAGAAAAACTATGGATACCATCAAAATTAATAAGGATTCGGTTTTGAAAAAGAGAAATCTCTTGAAAAAGAGAAATGATACCTTATCCAGAATGGTGACAGCCATATAGTTGGTAAGAACCTCATAAGGGTTGGGGCAGGGTTCTGTTCTTATCTTTGCAGGAAAATGCACATCTTCAAATATTAAAGAGACCCTGGATGTTTGGATGGTGACAGAAGGAAAACTGAATATAACATGTAAGGACAGGTGATCAAAACATATAAATTTAAATATATATGGCCCTGTCTTTTTCTACATCCAAGCATGTTGTTAAAAGGAATATTCAGAGTTTCTGTCTCATGTCAAGAACTCTCTGGAATGAGACAGGAAAAAAAAAGAATTTTGAAAATATTTTACTTTTCTTCATACTGATTTTTGTCTCTATTGTATCTTTCATTGAATATAAATATTTGTATATGTCTATATAAGTAATGTTTAAGTTTTCCACAATGAACAGTGAATTTTCCTTCAGTAATCTTGGAAGTTTCAAGGAAAAAGATGGGGCCTCATAGTAAGAACTTCACCTGGCTGATATGACGTTATGATATTGATAGCACTACTATAAGACCTGTTTTGGGTACCAGATGATCAAGATGGTTCCAACTTGGTTAGCTGAATGGTGCACTTTTTTTTTTACAATGTTCTGGACAAAACTCCAAATAGGAACCTCAGAAAATCCCTGCCGAATACTCAGAGACTTTTTGCAATTATACCAGACACTAATCTTGGAACTTAACCATCATGTTATTTTCACAAGATCCCATAGAAAGAACATGGCCCCCATGACAGCCAGAATTAATTCTAGAAGATGAAGTCCCCTCTCCCAACAAAGTTTGTCTTCAAGGTTAGAGATATCATTTAGGAGTTGATTATAATTGGTATAGGGTTGGGGATCAGGGGGAAATATTGTAGGTTCAGGGCTCTGTAAAAAAAGAGGGAAAATTAGATGGGATAATAGATTCGTGTGAGCTTACTCACACTACTAATAATAGTGAGTAATAGAGTGAATACTTGTGAGTTATTATTTAGATGCAATTTACATTGGTATAGATTATTTTATATTGATACAAACATATTAAATATGCTCCTATTTTTTACAAAATATTTGGATACCTAGGCAAAGTTATTTTGACATACTGTATGCATGCATGCTTCTACTGCTGCTTGAAACATTTTTGTATATTGATACAATTTTAGGATATATTTATCACATTGCAATGTACATTTTTACCTCCGATCAAGATACTTATACATTACTTACATTTTGAGGTCATTTTACTCATTTGTTGCACATTTGATTATTGTATAATCTTTTAATATAAAGTCTTAGTTTTTAAGTTATATAGGTATTAAGGATTATAGATCAATAGTCACCTATGTTTGTCATACTTATAGTTAGACTTATCAGGTTCTTTAGATACATAGGGATTGTATTCTGCATTGATAGGTAATCTTCAACCACTTCAAAGAGCTGTAGAATATGGCATTTAAATAACTCAGGGTTCTGTTGAAGTGAAGCACAATTGCTCCTGGAAGTACCAATCTATTCCTGAGAGAATGTTGAGTACCAAAGACACTCCACTTGGAGCTTGTTTTCTTCTTGGCAAAACTGGCCTTTGAGCAAGGAGTTGCCCATGCCTCAACCACTGACCAGGTACATGGTACTTGGAAATAGATAAGCAGGACACAAGGAAAAGAGTGTCAAATCTTTCAAAGGCAGAGTAGGACAGTTTTGAAAAAAATTCCTGCCTCTGAAAATGGTCTGTTAGTTACTCTAGGCCTTAATCAAAGTTGGTTGCTTCAACATTGCAAATGAGACTTTGGGTGATTGCCCAGGTAGCCTGCTGTCTCTGTCATTTGTTGTACATTTTTGGAAGTTGCTTGATTGCACTTCCTGTTTACTAAAGTAATATTATTTCCCTTCTAGGATCTTTGATGGGGTTAAAGACTAGATAGTTGTAGTTACTTTCATCTCATGACTTTGCCAAATTATTTATTATATAAGAATTAAACAGGAATTAGCATAGGATAATTATTGAATATATTTGTTCTTACTGTATATAATTTGTATTAGGCTTAGAACTCTCTTATTTAAACAAAAGGGGATATGCTGTAGAAAATCTGACAGCCAGTAGCCTTTAAGTAACTGCCCAGTTGGGCGCTGATGTAAAGCATGCATCTGTCCTCTTTTCTGGCTGCGGGATTTGGTTTCTGTTCTCCATTTCAGCAAAGGAAATTGATTTGTGAGTCTACCCCTAAATAAATAACCATCTATTATTCTCAATTCTGAGCTAGTGTGGGATTCCCTCTCAGGACTATGTCTTAGGAAATGTAAGGCAAATAAACCGCTTCCTCCCCAAGTTGACTTTGGTCATGGTATTTCTTCACAGAAATACTAAGTTTAGCTAAGGCAAAAATTGATACCAGGAGTGGGGTATTGCTGTGACAGACTTAACTATGTTGTTTTGGGGAGGATTATTGCTACAGGTTGCAAAATATATAGTAATTTCTCAACCACCTTTTCACAAGTGACTTATCAGAATCAAGAAATCTCCTAAAGGTTAAATCAAAAGACAATGCTTTTTAGTATTATTGTTTTGTGAATAAAATGACTGTACTTTGCTACATATTTTTTTTTGTTGTAACTAACACCCTTTCTGTTACATATTTGGAAATTAATTCCCATAGTTCAGAACTGTTCCATGAGAACAGTTTCTCACTGCCAGGCCTCAGTTCCCCTCCTCAAGGTAAGTACAGAAATCTGCCTTCCTGCAATTAGTTTTATCAGTGGGCATTTTGTCAGTTTACGGTCCAGGAAAAGAGCTTTCCATCCAAGATATTCACAGCTCTCCGAGGACATAGAATCACCACCTCTCAAGTTGCTACTCTGGTTTTACTTTAAGACCAGAATGGCTGATAACAGCTACTCCAGAACTGATAATTTAGAGGCCTGGATCCCTTCTTTGTTTCTATCATCCAGAGCAAAACTCTAGACTTAGGAGTATAAAAACTGCATGGTCTGGTGTATGTGCTATCTGATCAAGAACCATCAGCTTCTCCCTGACTGTTTACCTAGGTTGCCTAGTTACCTGTTATTCTCTATGCATTCTGGGAGAAAGAAGTAGCATGATGGTTTAAATAATCCACGTCCTATTCATAATTTACTGAAAATAAACATTTTAACCCATTACTAACCACCTAAAATGTAATATAACACACTAACCTTTCCCTCTAGAATTTCCTAATGATTTAATTCCTTTCTTAACTAATTTTCTCCATTAAGGAGTTCATCTGACATGTACTAGCCACTCCCATGGATCTATGTGTATGTGTGCAAAGCCTTAAATGATTTCCTAATGGGCAAAAGAATCCTGGCCCTGGAATCTGCTACGATTGGGGAATTGCTGGTTTTAAGGATGTATATGACTGGGAACATTTGTAACAGGTAGAACAAAGAACAAGAGAAAGCCAGGAAGAATTGATCGAAATGAGAAAGAAGAGAAAGAAGAATAAAGAAATATGGATGGATAATTCCTATTGAGTAGATTTTTACCCCTCAAATCTTTATCCTTATATTTTTAGCCTCTCTGTAGCTATCCATGGCATCCTTAATTTTACCCTGAATGAAAGTCTTAAAGGCAAAAATTTAAGGCTCTCTACAGACTGTGAAAAATTTTGGAACTTTGGGATAGAAAACCACTGAGTGTTGAGAGCTCAATGTGTATGTAGGAAAACTTAGGTGATAATGTTGAGAGCAGGTGCAGATGACGGAGGCCTGGTTTCTGAAGTTCAGTGGGAAGTTTGAAAACTTTATTGAGCCGTCACTATTTTGGATTAAAAAATCTATGGTGTCTGGCTCTGGGGCTGAAGAAACAACCTTCATTATCAAGAGACCAGTACCATTGAAACAAAACCTTTGTTTTTCTCGTACAACCTATGAGTGTCAATGAGAGCTGGGAAATTAACAGGGAGTCAGAAGAGACCACCTCTACTGAGATGAAATCTTCTAGGGAGTGTTTCGTTAAAGTCAATGCACAGAATGTGTGCTCAGGAGGTGGCCCAGGTTGTAGTACATGTTGTCAGCCAGACTTAGTCGTGTGTAAGATTTGCCCAGATGATACTGGTTTTGAAGGCACGAAGGGATCATGGAGAGCAGCTGAACCTTGGAACACTAAGGTATCAGGATAGGCCATTGGTCAAAGTGCAGCCTGTGTAGCAGTTGAAGGCCCAGGCTTAATGGGGTCATAAGGAGAAGTTGAAACTTGACACCATGAAGAAATTCCAGGAGAGGTATTAGTTAAATTGAAGCTCAGTTACAGAAGGGGACCTCAAGATTTTGGAAATGCCAATATCATGGGATAACAACTAGTGAAAGCACCAGCTGTGGCCTGGAGTAGCCTGAGTCGAGAAGATAAGTTTACTGTGTTTTGAATAGGTGTGCAAGCCTATTAAACCACAGAAGATCATGAGTGGATTCCAGACATTGGACACTAAATTACTTACACAGTTGAATATTGATTTTGCTTTGTTCAGATTCAGACAGTGCCCTTGTTATTCCCTCTTGAAGTAGGAAAGTGTTTAATTCATTTTTGATTTCAGAGGAACCTACAGTTAAGGGATTTTGAAATTTTAAAGAGTTCTTAAGTTTTAGAAGACACATTGGCATTTTAAAGAGACTGAATTTTAAAGTCTTTGAATTTGTAAAATAAAAATTTTCAAAATGTTTTATGTTGTGATGTTGATGTTAATGTGTTATCTTGGGGATAAACAGGACAGGAAAGGTTATAGCTTAAAAGTGATGTGTTTGTGTGTCAAGTTGTCAAAGGGTTAATTGTGCTGGCTAGTTTTTATATCAACTCAACACAAGCTAGTGTCATATGAGAGGAGGGAACCACAATTGAGAAATGGATTCCATAAGATCAGGCTGTAAGCAAGCCTAAAGGGCATTTGTTTTAATTGGTAATTGCTGTGGGATGGCAAAGTCCATTTTGGGTTGTGTCACTCCTTTGCTGGTAGTCCTTGGTTCTACAAGATTGGTAGCTGAGCATGGAATGAACAAGCCACTAAACAGGAATCCTCCCTAAACTTTGTATCAGTTCCTGGCTCTATATTTTTGCCCAGTTTCAGTTCCTGCCTTGGTTTCCCCTCAGTGGACTTGTAAGGCAAATAAACCCTTTTTTCCTTGACTTAGTGTCTTATTGCTATTATTGCTATGAAGAGATACCATGACCAAGACAAATCTTATACAGGGAAGCCCTTAACTGGGGGCTTTCTTCCACATTCTAAGGGTTAATTCTTTATTATCATGGTGGGGAGTATGGTGGCAGGCAGGAAGTCATGGTGCTGGAGAAGTATCTGAGAGCTGTGCATGCTGATCTAGAGATAGAGAGGAGAGAGAGAGAGAGAGAGAGAGAGAGAGAGAGAGAGAGAGAGACTGGTCCTGGTGTGGGCTTTTGAAACCCCAAAGTTCACCCCTAGTGACACATTTTCTCCAAATAAGGCCATAGTTACTGCAACAAAGCTATACTTCATAATCTTCCTGACAGTTTCACTTCTTGGAGACCAGCATTCAAATCACCCCACTCCCAAGGGTCATAGTGTCTCACCACAGCTAGGATAACCCTTGGGAGTCAGGGTGCTAACATCACTTCAGGGAAGTGGGAAGGCTCACCAGACACACTCCCCAGGTTATATAGACAGGAAGCTGTTGCTGGGTCAGGGAATGGGGAAGGGACTCCTCAGCTGTCAAGCTGCCTGTCAGTTAATCAGGGCACTCTTTGGTTCAGATGCCTTTGAATTATCCATTCTCCTTTCATAACCCTCTACCCCCAATTACTGACTCATACAGTTGGACTTTCTGTGGTTGATTGGTGCTCTGTCTAACTGGGATGAATAGACATAGATGTTTCAAGGAATGCCACGTGACAGGTAGACTGGGGATAGAGCAACCTTGTCTTGTTTCGTTATGAAGTCCTACAACATAAAGTGCTTTACTCTGTAAGATTTTCAGTTCTGCATTTTATCCTTTCTACCAGATGGCAAGATTTCTTCTCTTATACCCCATTTTATTTTTTATTTAAAAAATATATATTGATGCTTTGCCTGACCATCTGTGTACCATGTATGTGAATGGTACCTGTGGAGACTAGAAGAGGGACTCAGATTCCCTGGAAGCAGTGTTTACACATAGGTGCAGCTGAGTGCTGGGTATCAGAACTGGATGCCCTGGAAGAGCAGCAAGTGTCTTTTACGTCTGAACCATCTTTCAATTCCCTTGAACCCCATTGTAAGGAAGAAAACCCAAGATTAGAGGTTTAAAAGGCTACATGAAGTCACATGACCCATGTTCCTGTCCTCAAGCCTATTATAATAATTTTTTTTTTACTTTACCTTTTGTTATTTAGCACAATAGTGGGTTCAGGAGGCTTGGGATTGGACAAGTGGGTAAAGACTGGATATTCTGGTCATTGCTGTCCTGACTAAGTTGCTTCCTTTCCTACAAAGTCCTGCCTTATTTTAGCTGTTCTCTGTAGCAATCCAAATCTATGTCTCTTTGTAGAATATATTAAGAGAAGATCCACTTTCTGAGATGTATTTGATAAAATGACTTCCTATCCTGCCATATGGCTTGTACCAGATGTGTCAGGTAGAAGTAAAGATGGGAGGGAATATTAGAGCATCATGAAAAGGGGAAGGAGTATCCAGAATCTGTGAGGAACGACGGTTGTAAGGGGCAACCACAAACTCTTTGTATAATTCTTGAATGGGAGGGAGACTAAGTCTCTATAATTTTCTATGAACATTAAAAATGGTACTGATGCATGGGTAGACATTTCCATGAGGAGTCATGGTCAACTACTTCCAACATTTGTGGCTCATGTGGTCACATGGTACTTGGCCCTGTCAATAAAATATCTTGTGTATTGAGACCATCCTGTGCTGTGCCCTGCTCTAAATTCCTCCATAGAGTGCAGAACAGAGGGTTTTCAATGTGTGCCTTTCTCTGATACCCTTCATTTTACAAGTTTCAGCTTCATTTTGAGTAAATAAAATTAACTGTGTGCCTGGGTGAACATATGAACAAGATCATATATCTCTCACCACTCCATGGAGTAATATCTGATAAGTTACTTATTCCAGATTGTAGACCGAAGCCACCCTATAAATTTATTGGCATAAACTGGTACGGTGGGGTCACTTGAGTATATAAGAATCATTTTTAGGAAATGTTTTCACTTTGTGCACAGACAGGTCTTTTGCCCAAGTAAAATTTGGTCTCATTTTGGGCACAAAATCCTTAAATTTTTAAGAGATCCCTGTGCTCTCTTTAGTTTTGGAGAGTCCACTGACAGCTAAGAAAATGACCTCATACCACACCCTTCAACAAATATGTGTCTATAAGTTCTGTTCTCACCAAGCCTCCACAGGCTATGAGATGGAGAAAAGATCTTTGTACCACTTTCACAAGAAACAATTTAATATCTAGAAGCAATTGAACATTTATGAAGGAGGCAGGAAGCAAACTGAAGGTACAATTTTATGATATGACTTTAAGGATTTCCATGCTGTTTCTGACCCACCTTTCATATTTACAAGCACTTTCTTTACAGGAGGAACCATCATTCTCTTTGCACCTCCTAGATGAAAAGATTTCTAAGTGATGTATATATGACCAGTTTAGAGGACACAGCAGTCCAGGACATGGATCCAATAACCGTAGCCTAATCTTCCCATCCTTCCCCAGTCACCTTCCTTCTCTCTCTTCACATATGAGTGGCCCCAGTGGCTCAGAGGATTGCTCAGTTGTTCTTCTCTTTTCTCTTTCTGTCTCTGACTTCACAGTCTAGGGACAGCGCAGAGATGGTGGCTGACTGGGGAAACGGGGATGCCAAATCTAGACTTCAGGCTCAGCTTCTCATTGACTGGCGGCTTGAAAGTAAATTTTTGCACAAGAGCAGTGAAGAAAATAAAGAGCTCAGACCTGGCCAATTGTTCTCCGAGGCAAGCTCGCTTTCCTGCAGGAAATGAAACAGAAGACGAGATACTTTCTTAGTTGGCATTAGTGACTCCAGGGACTGGCATTTCCATTTTCCTTCGTAAATCTTGAACTGTCACTGGGCTTTGTGTCCAGCTGTTTATTTATGTCTCATATGTGTTTGAATGTGGAATGTTCCACTGAAATTGGAACTCCAGGATCAAAGGGGTGTCGGGGAGTGGGAGGGAAGTGGGAGGAGGGAAGGAAGTGGGAATTTTTATTGGTATTATTGATAAAGTAATAAAAAAATAAAAAAGGTGTCATTGTTTTTTACTGCTGCGTAGTACTCTAATGTGTATATATTCCACACTTTCTTGATCCATTCTTCCATTGAGGGGCACCTCAGTTGTTTCCAGGTTCTGGCTATTACAAATAATGCTGCTATGAACATAGTTGCACAAATGCTTTTGTAGTATGATTGGGCATCTCTTGGGTATATTCCCAAGAGTGGTATTGC
>PVIU01009566.1:0-15092 GCA_004026605.1 Ondatra zibethicus | reverse complement strand
TTTACACCACATCCTCTCCAGCATAGGCTATCATTGGTGTTTTTGATTTTAGCCATTCTGACAGGTGTAAGATGGTATCTCAAAGTTGTTTTGATTTGCATTTCCCTGATCGCTAAGGAAGTTGAGCATGACCTTAGGGAGAGATTGGGGGAGTGGGAGGGCAGAGATGGAGGAAAGGTGGGTGTTGGAGAAGGGAATAAGATATCTACATTATTGGAGTCATTTTAGGACTGGCAAGATACTTGGCTCTAGAGGAGATCCCAGGTGTCCACAGGGATGTCCCCAGCTAGGTCCTTGGGCAGCAGAGGAGAGGGTGCCAGAACTATCATTGTCCCATAGTCACACCAATGAATATCTTGATCACATCCATAGAAATTTCGTCCGATGGATGGAGATAGAGACAGAGACCCACATTCACACCAGAGCAATGGATTGAGCTCCCAAGGTCCAGTCAAAGAGCAGAAGAATCTTCATCCGGCGACAGATGGAGATAGAGACAGAGACCCACGTTGGAACACTGGACTGAGCTCCCAAGGCCCAGTTGAAGAGCAGAAGGAGGGAGAAGATGAACACAGAAGTCAGAACTGCAAGGGATTCATCCACCCATTGAGATGGTGTGCCTGATCTAGTGGGAGCTCACCAAGGCCAGCTGGACTGGGACTGAACGAGCATGTGATCGAAACAGACTCTCTGACTATGACTGACAATGGGGACTGACTGAGAAGCCAATGATAATGGCACTGGGATTTGATTCTACTGCATGTAATGGCTTTTTTGGATCCTAGTCAGTTTGGATTCACACCTTCCTAGGCCTGGATGGAGGCGAGAGGGCCTTGGGCTTCCCACAGGGCAGGGTAACCTGCCCTCTCTTGGGACTGGAGGGGAAAAAGGGGAGGGGGAGTGGGGAAGCAGGAGGGAAATGGGAGGAGCGGAGGAGGTGGAAATTTTGAATGGTACTATTTATAATGCAATAATAAAAAATTTAATGTGGAAAAACAAAAAATAAAAAAATAAAAAAGGCATCCTTTCTGCAACCCTAGTGCGGTTATGGAAGCTGGCATCCAGTACTGGGAAAGAGACACCTGAGCTGGATGAGAGAATGTACGAGTGGTCTCAAGGCCTTCAAGGTTGTTTAGTAAACATATATGATATACCACACAATGGCTGAGCAGCAAAATCATGAACTGCTATATAACCCTTTTGAGAAAGAGCTTAATGATTATTATTATTTACTACTCTATCAGAGCACTGGAGTTCAGATCTCAGCATCCCCATCAGGAGGTGCCCAAACACCTGTAACTCAAGATTCAATGCCCCTTTCTGGCAGTGCTATTATACCAGGACCTATGTTGACATTCCAATGCTACTCGCCCCCTCTATATTTAATCACTCATGTTTACAAGTAAGTATTGCAACCCATTGCTAACCAGCACTTGTTTTAAAACCCCAAACATTTCAGACTTGACCACTCAAGCTGATGTTTCCTGATTTTTGAATAGCGGTGTATTCCAAACATATAGGTTTTCCTTTTCCATGACTAAATTTTGTCATTTTCCATAAGTCCTGGTTCTTTTTATCAAATAATAATAATATGTAGAATGCAATACGAAACACCTGGTCATGATGCTTACAGTGTCACTTTATGGAGTGACAGTTCCCAGCTTGAACTAATCACTGCTTTGTCCTTCTATTCTGTCTCTAGAGATCTGGATCGCCACCAATCAGACTAGCCAGGACAAGATGTAAAGCAAGAGAGCAAAGATTATCTAAGCCCCTGGCCTCGTGTGGAAACCTGTGAGCAGTAACAGGTTCTTATTAAATGATGCAGTTTGTGATGCTAACTGATAGAAAGGTCATGAACTTGGGAAATCTTAAAATGGATGGGCCCATAACTTTGGGGACAAGTCATGGTCTGGATGTGTCACAAAGGGAACTAAGCTACAAATAAAAGCATAAGACCCTGCTCTGTCAGTTCTTGGGACCTGTGATCTTGAAAAAGAAAGAACTCTGTTCTCTCCTTTATGGAGTCTGTTTATGGGGTGAAAGTAAACATTTATTCCTTTTCTTCCTGAGTATTAATAACTGTATTGCTGTGGTGATTATCTGACACAATTGGCCTGCCAAATGAAGTGTGTAATTTAGAGTAAGTGATAACATTTCTTAATAACAGCACCTGTGGGGCTCTCTGTGTTGCTTCTTTATTTTACAACTGCTATAGATGGGAGAATTCTTTAAACTGAGTGAGGCAAGAGGCCTCTATTGGAAGAGGATTTTGCACTATAATGGGGAGAAGGCTTGTTCCTGGGAAGCAATGGGCCTGGAGGAACTATTTCCTGGGGAAGGCATGTTGGGGTCTATTCTCATTCTTCTCACCATAGTCCTAACAATTATCACACAAGGCATTTACTTGAAATATAAAAAGGATAATATTCCTAGCCTTTCAGTATTTCATTAATCTGATTAATTAACTTAGAGAAGTTGAATAATTGAAATATGTGTCTGAGGTTTTGTTTTTATAATTTTATATTATATATTATATATTATAATTTTTATAAACAGGAAGACTGGACAGAGTCTCTGTATTTTATCAGATTTCCTATTAAAGTGAGTTGTGAACAGTGAGCAAAGGGACAGACAGTCCCAGATAGAAAGACAAAGAGGTCAGAACAAACCCAGGGCAGCCCAGCTCCAAGAAACACCGGCCCTGGATCAACACTAGCTGTGCAGGCAAATGCAGTCTCCTGGTCTGAGGCTCCACATCATGAGAAGCAACACTGCCTTAGATAATCAGGCAAACTTCATGATCATATCAAGCATTTCAGTGTGCCTTCTGTGCAGCATGTAGTCACCTTCCACAGACAGTGTTAGGAAACACAAGCTTCTGTGTGAGAAAATCTGGTGGACACTGAGTTCTGGAAGAAGCACATTTGTCTAGGTCTGTGTCCTTTTCTCTGCAGTGCTCACTGACTGCAGCTTGGAAGGCTGCAGTGGGATGCATGCTCCAAGGGGCAGCTCTGCTTCATCTCCTGTCCCACACTTTTCTTCTCCAGGTTGTTTTTTTTTTAGGTTAAAGCTTAGAACACAGTTATGAAATTAAAGAATTTCCAAATTACATATATAAACCAATATCTAGAATATACCAGATTTGGTTATTGATTCCACACCACTGCAACTGAAGTCTTTAATAACTTGCCTGGCATAAAGCACAAGGGAGAAAGAGTCATCACTGCATTTCCTTTCCTGCGTGTCAGGTGGTGCAGCAGATGCATGCACTAAGGACATTTAACAAAGGGGTTCCATTTTAGAAAGATAAGACCTATTCAGGGAGTGTTCATGGGATAGAAGCCTATTCATGTAAGTAAACGCCAGTTAAAACTATCTAACAACTAAAAACCCAGCTCTCTTCATTGTCAGGAGCCATCCCTTAAAAAGAACTTGTGGCACTCAAAATGTCTACACAATGGCAGGAATTCAGCTTTGTTGCTCTCAGCAAGAGGCATGGATTAGGACTGTGTTGTCAGTTAGGTAGAAAACAGAAAAAAGGAAGTTGAAATCTCCATCAGAAGCAAGGAGGGACTGACACTGTACATGTGTGTGGGTATGGACTAAAACCATCTGCAAAATGGAGATATATGGACAGGCCCATCTGAAAGGATTCCAGAAAAGAAATTCCAGAAAAAAAAGAAGGGATAAGGTGGAGCTCTAAACCTTCTCCTTCTCAACAAAACTTACCCATTGAGAATGGCAGAAAAGATTCTCTCTTCTTAAACTCTCCATTCTCCAAAAAGTGCTCCGGATTAAAAATGTCTGGGGTGGCCCATTCTTTGGGGTCCATGTGCAGTGCAGTCAGATTGGTATGGAATGTGGAGCCCTAGGGAAGGCAGCAAAGACTCAAATAATGTATGGACTAGACACATAGAGGGCTGGTGGTTAACAAATTTCCATTTCTTAGCCTACTTACCTTCGGCAGGTGGAATCCCGCCAGTGTAGTGTCCACTGTCACTTTCCTGGGAACATTTAGAGGGATGATATTTGCCATCCTTTGCACTTCATGGACAACAGCATTGGTGTAGGGCATGGTGTCTCGGTCAGTCAGGCTGGGCTGCTTCTCCTGGCCAATCACTCTGTCAATTTCAGCCTGTACTTTTTCTTCAAGGAAACGGGAGGCTCCATTAAGCTTTCAACTTTTTTGTTTTTTTCTAAAGATAGAAGAAGCTGTCTTTCAAAGCATATATGCTTTTATTTCATCTTGTGTCCTAATTGGGAGGAAATAAAAGTTCTCTTCCCCTTAGAAAACCTGATTTAGAAAACTGTATACTCTATAACTTTCTTCAAGCCTACAGCATAGGTATGAATTTCTATATATCCTGATGTGACTAATCAGGATGGCTATGGCTAATCTCATATCAGTGTCTATTCAGATTTCTATAAATAAATACTTTTTACTGAATAGATTGTCACTAGTACACTTTGGTTTTACTTACATGCAGAATCTATAAATTCTAAGATCAGGACATCAACAGATTTCTTGTCTGGTAAGGATCAATTTCCTTTGTCATATTTAGGAAATCTTTGCTGTATCATCATGCCATAATGTGAAAAGAAGCTGTCTTGCTCTTCTTTCTTAAGCACAAATTCCCTTCATAACAAGCAACCACCTCCTCACACCATCACATTGGTAATTAAGTTCCAATCAGTTCATAGGGAGGACACAGACAATGAGACCACTGCGTATCTGCAGACTAATTTCTCACGGATATGTGCTATTATGTGCAGTGAATTGCAGTGTGTTTCTGGGTTGTGTTGATGGTCAAACTAGAAATATTTTTATGAGCATTGGTTTCTTCATCTAATTATTGAGAGTAAATAAACCTTATCAAAAGGGCATTTTGAGATTTACATCGGTATAATAATTAAGACAATTGGTAGATGCTTCCTCTCAATATCTTTACTATCTTAGAGCAGTAAAGAGTCTCAGCTGTTTACCTGCTTTTCTAGCTAAATAAGTCATTTCCCAGATTCCCAACAAAAGAAATGTGACATAAGTAAAAGATAGGCAGACGTGGTTTTTCTTCTTTGGGGCAAAGCTTTTAAAGACTATGTTCCCTTCCTTCTCTAGCTCCCTCCCTGGGGTGCAAAGGCGGTTCTCATGGGAGCCACAGCAGAGTCTGCAAGCCTCACCTGAGCTCACCACTGACACAAGGTGAAATGAATTTGGAACTCTAGGTCTTTTACTAGGTCCATCATGGTTCTTTCTCCTGAGAGAGAGAGATATAAATGTCTAGCATTGGCACTACTGTATAGATAAAAGAATTAAATGGAAATAAATTTCATATAATGTCAATCAGATCTCAAAAACTATGATGATTTTGAGTTAGGGCAAATTTGAGCCCATGATCATCTTGAATTTTCAACAATCTTGCCTCAGTCTCTTAAGCATTTTGATAAATTATGTGGACTGATAATCATAGCTCTTATTTAAATTTTAATTGTGCATTGATATAATTCTAAATATATGTTGAGGGACATTCGATATACTGTGAATCTCGAATTTGCATTAGTGTTAATTAAATAAAATCAACCTGAGGTCAGGAGGCTGAGTTAACAACTAGTTGACAGAATATAATAGTAGTTCATCAGCAGGCCTCTCTAAGAGATAGAGAGATGCACCAGAAGTATTTTGGAGGAGTTTTAAATGGTTTGGCTTTTTTGTTTAGGAGAAGGAGAAGGATGTGTTTTTGGGAGACACCAACTATGAGGGAAGGTTAGCTAGCTGCTACTCAACTGCTCTGAGCTAGCAGGATATCACCTATACACAATTACATTAATACATATTATATATATTAATTATCTGTATCTATATTATGCATATCAATATGCTCGAGTTTTACTTCTAAATAGAATGATAGAGATTTAATGAAAGCTACCTTTAGCAGCAGTGGCAGAGCCAGTGCCTGTGGGAACAGAATTCCTGCAGGCTGTGCCCTGAGTGCCTGGGCTACTGATGCAGAAGCAGGAAGGTAACTGAATTGCAGCTGCTGACCGAAAAGGCAGTAGATTGAGGTGCAGCTACTGTGCTGAAGTTGAAACAATACATTTATCTACATTGTTGTATAAGTAATGGGAGGACCAGTTGATCTTGCAAAAAAAATTACATCTTCATAATTCTTCCTTTATTCCTCTTGTATTCTATCTTCCACGTCTACATATTTAACTACTCCAGAGAATTTGTATTGTTAAGTCTGTAGAACCGTTGCCTTCCCTATTCATGCATCAAGATGTTTTCCTTGAGGGCTGAACTTCTGTACTGAACTTTACTCATGGCCCATGAGTATCCTGGATGCTTCCAACTGTTGAGTACTGTTAATACTACAAAATGAACATGAATTAAACTTCTACCAATTAATATAATTGATGGTGAGATAATTTAGCACTTATGGCCAAATCTGATGATATGTGATTGACCATACGAACCCACATTATGGGAAAGGCCAACTTCTGTAAATTGTTTTTTGATGTCACTATACACAGGAGAAGAGAGCATGCAAGTGTACACATACACGGACCAAATTAAAAATACAATTCAAAAAGCTTTTAGAAACTATACTGATATTCTGGAATATTGGTTTTAGAGGCATGCCTGAACAGTGACTCAGTAGGATCTAAAATTTCTTAAAAATGCACCTTTCATTCAGAAAGGCATTTTAGATAATATAAAAAGGAAGGATGGTTTTCTTTGCATTATGTTTAAAATCCACCTATGATAGTGATAAAATAATTATGACAATTGTCAGGCGATTACTGTATTTTAGGAATCATTATTCTTGACCTCTTGTCCTTGAGCAGAGTGGGATGCAGAAGATGTGTACAGCAGGGTCACACGGCTCCTAAGAAGTACAGCTACTCTTCAAATACAGGCCTATCAGAGGATGTATTTTATTTTATTATTTTAACTGTTACTGATATTTCCAAATTGATGGTATTTTTCACTCTTTATATTATAAAGTTTTTAGCACTATTTCTTTATTGTTAAATAATTCTTGATGAGATGCTATAAAGGAAGCAGTTGGGGTTTGGGGAGAGGTTATTTACAAACATATGAACTGTCTGTCCATCATGCAGAGTGGAAAGAATACTGTATTCAGTATTGACCTTGTTTGAGCCACACTCTTTCTTTTGTATTAATGTGTGTTTCCTGACTACAATTACTTGGGTGGCAGGTTTCTTTGCGGCATGCCATCTTGCTGTGTAAAAGCCTACCAAGTACTGGGATTTTAGGTGTGCCATCGCACCTGCAGAAAGAAATTTTTAAAGAACGTAACCTGAGGAAGCAGACATAAGGGAGAAAGCAGGCTAGTATCAGGGTAGATCATGGAAGGTATGTCACTAGGTCGTAAGATCCAGTTCTTAGCACCATGGTTAGCACCACATACTTAGCATGGAATACGGGAGACCAGATCATTTGTCCATCTGACTGTTGAGGGGTTTTCCCAGAAGCTCCATTTGTATGATATTAAAGGAGATGACCATAGAGCGAAATGTGGAAATGCAAGCCTGAGAACCGAACAAAGCTTAAGCTACCATATCAGCAGCTAAAAACATAATAGGATGCAGCACTAATGAGATCAGCCACACAGAGTCATAACAAAGGATGTTTTCTTTTGGCTTTTATATTTGTGTGTGTTGTGGACACGTGTATATGTGTTCAAATGTCTGTGGAGGCTATAAGATGATGCCAGGTGTCTTCATTCATCATAGCCCACTTTATTTATAGTTTTAATAATTAATGTCCTTCCCATGGAATGAAAGTCATGAAGAATGGGTATCTGCAATGACTTAGCTAAGCCTTTAAAAAATTATCCACACAGGGTTGCCTTATCCTTGTGAATTGTTTGCTTCTGAGAATCCAGAGTAAAAATATCAGAAGGACAAAAAATAAATAAATAAATAAATAAATAAATAAATAAATAAATAAATAAAATAAAATCCACCTATGAGTGAGTACATGTGATAATTGTCTTTCTGTGTATGGGTTACCTCACTCAAAATAATGTTTTCTAGCTCCATCCATTTTCCTGCAAAATTCAAGATGTCGTAATTTTTTTTTGCTGTGTAGTAAATGTACCACATTTTCCTTATCTATTCAGTCGAGGGGCATAAAGCAAAGAAAACCAGACTACAAACCACAATCCCAGAGAACTTAGACAACAATGAGGACACTAAAAGAGACTTACATAGATCTAATCTACATGGAAAGGAGAAAAAGACAAGATCTCCTGAGTAAATTGGGAGCATGGGGAACTTGGGGGAGGGTTGAAGGGGAAGGGGAGAGGCAGGGAGGGGAGCAGAGAAAAATGTAGAGTTCAATAAAAATCAAGAAAAAAAAGGAAGGAGGGTGTGAATCAATGTTGTATGGTAAATTCATTTTTTGCTGAAACATATCACGATGTGAATTGACATCTCTCTTTTCTCCTGAACTCCAAGCTTGTTGAAGGTACAGACTGTAACATCTGCACTCTTGGAACAATGATAGTCCTCACAGAACATGTGCAGGATGTGCTGGTTCCCAAGTGCACATCGCCTCCCATGTGCTCCTCTTCCCACTCCCCCATCCTATCTTCTCAACCCATTCTGCCTTGGTTAGATGCTGTCACCACATCTCACCTTGGATTTCTGGGTAGACCGCCATGTAGAGCAGAGCCCAGCGTAGGGTGGTGGATGTTGTCTCTGTTCCAGCAAAGAAGAGGTCCAGAGTGCTGCAGATAAGGTTTTCTTCATTAAAACTTGTAGTCGTTTTGTCTGGATGCTAGAAAAGACAGTGTGTATTTGTTCAATCATAAGATTTTTGATTGTCAAGTAACACTGATCTACTGAGAATAAATTGCATTAAGTCATTCAGAATGATGCTGTCTTTGATATTCAACAGTTGACTTTACTGATACCAGAAAGTTGAACATCAATTTTCTGTGTTCATTGATTCTCCAATCTGCATCATCTTGCAAAGTCAAAAACAAACTGATTCCATCAATAGTTCTTTATGACAAAACATCACCTTTCTCACTTCCCCTAGAAGCATCAGTTTGTTAATACTGCTCTTAATGTTGTTGTTCTCAAATCTGTACTTCATATGGTAAAGGATTTGCCTCCTCCTCCGGGCGTTATTATATCAGGAAGATGAAATAAGAGAAAAGATAATAAACACACACACACACACACACACACACACACATACACACACATTTACCATTGTGACCCAGGCAGAACAGGAGCCCATAATCCAGTGAATTGAAGCTTCTATGACAGATTCAGTGATACGTATTAGCCAGAGGCCTACTCGGACTAATAGGATCTTATATTTTACAGTGTGGTTTGAATTCAACATGTTCCCCCACAGGTTAATGTTCTAAATACTGGTTCCTTGCACTGATAGTATTTGGCGAGGTTCTTAAAAATAGGAAGATAGCATCTAGCTGACAGGAGGGATGGTAGCTCCTAGAGTTACACCCAACCCATGATTCCTTTCTTGCTTGCACTGTGATGTGAAAGCCTTCACCATGGCCTTCTGCTTCATGAGCTGAGCTGCTTTGCCATTCACCTCGGTGAACTGAAATGTTTTGAAACTTGGCCTGATGACATTTTTGCTTTATTCTCTTGTTGCTCCCATATAATGTTGTCACATTGATCCAAAGTTCACTAATATGTTTTCTCAGTGTCTTCTTGCCTTGGTTTATTATTGTGTTCATATGAAGTCCAGGGAAAGGTATGTACCTCAGCTATATATGAAAGATAAACTCTACCACTTACTTAGCTGAAGTTTGTCTGTTGCAGTGGGGTTTGAGTTGGGGAGGGTAACCAGCCCTGGACCAACTCATAACAAAATAAAGCTCTGAAATTTAACTGCTACTTATATTTCACATCTATCTCCTTCAGATATGGGAGAAAGACCAAGGAAGGAAATAATAAGGAAGTATCTGGGCATTTCCAGGACCTCTAGCCAAATAGTAGTGAACCTTAATTTCTAAAAACCCCCAACAACCAAGGTTACATCATCATGCATTTATAAAATATTACTCCTGTGGTTTACTTAAAAATCTGGGTTAAGGAATGATCTATAGAGATGTTCATCTTGTCATCTTTGCCACCATGACATGCTACTCAATGCGCAAAAAGAGATCTTCAGGATATGATCCATTTCAGGAGGAAAGGTTATCCTGAGTTATCTTTATGAGAGGGGCCTCCAGGGTTAGAACAGGAGAAATGATATGTAAAAGGATCAGATAGGAAATAGATGATATAATCTCGCACTGAAGATGGAGCAGGAAACCACAGCAACAAACATCAATGTCCCCCAGGAGATGGGAGATAAAAGGCAATGACGTTTCTATTGTTTCCCAAAGTCGGTTGCCTGGCTGGCAGGATTACAGGAACAACCTAGAATTATGAGAGA
This sequence comes from Ondatra zibethicus, assembly GCA_004026605.1. Lineage (NCBI taxonomy): Eukaryota > Metazoa > Chordata > Mammalia > Rodentia > Cricetidae > Ondatra > Ondatra zibethicus. Next base: position 4,645 of record PVIU01009566.1, on the reverse strand, counting down.
ATAAATCTTTGCTATGCTAAAACCCTACCTTTGTGCTAGCTTAATCAATTGGAAGCTATTCTACACCACCTTTTCTGTAAGAAGCCACAGGGACTGTCTCCCCACCTTTGTCATTTCCGTGAGGAAAGCATCAATGAAGTCTCTCGGCTCATCAGGGTTCCAGTCTCTGCGGTGATTTTCAACTATGTCAGAAACATATGATTTCAGTTCTCTCCAGGAAGCCAATGTTGTTTGATGTGATCCAGGAAGATGTTTCATTAGCCATGGGAAGATGTTATAGAGCTAATTAGGGAGAAGAACATGATCATGGAGACAATATAAAATCACTTTCTGTTTCAAGATAGTGTAGACTTTTCCTCTTGATCTTCTACCGGAACTGTGGGAATATCTGGACTGATGTTTTTCTTCAGACCCATTGGTGGCCATATCAGTGCTCCCATGCAAAATACAGTAGCCTCTGACCACTTCTCACTGGTCAAATTCTTTTCACTATAGGACATACACTGATAGAACATTCAGTAGTTGTCCTAATTCTGATTCTAATGTCATCAAAGACACTGAAGGGTCAAAGGATGAAGGTGTCAGGAAGCGAGAATAAGCTGGGAATCATAGATAAGAAGAGATAGCCCCACCTTCAGTGGCTACAAATTGAGCTTATCAACTGAAATTAACCCTGGAATTTTATATTTCTGAGTCTAAGATTATAGGATGGATTGTGGAGCTAACCTTCTGTGTTTCATTGCTGTAGAACCTAGAAACTCTGATTTTTCCAGGGGTGTATGTGACATGCAGTAGGGTATTCCTGCAGCATGGTGATTGGTACTCATGGGGGCCCTGAATGTGTGAAGGCAAGTGTTGTAATTTAGTGAAATTTGTGAGTGAGAAAAAAAAACACCATGCAACAGAGCTCAGGTGGAGAGGTTTTTATTTCAGGAAATTGACTAGGAAAAGTTATTGTGGGAGAGTTAGTGGGAAAGGAGGGGAAGGGAGAGAGGAAACTTGCAACTGGGAACAGGAGTGGCAGAAAAGAAGAAAGGAGAGAGAGAGACAGAGGAGAGAAGAAAGAGAGACAGAGAGAGAGAGAAAGAGAGAGATGGTAGATGGGTTGGGCCCTTTTAAAAGGGAACACAGTGAAAGTGCACAGGATTGATCTTAGTGGTTACAGTTGAGGACATATACCCCAAGGTCAGGCCAGTAAGATGCCTGAGTACTAATAGCAGGTCCTCCTGCTTCACCCACACTTGGGATGCACCCCCACCTGAGAGTCTCACCAGGGTTTTAATCTAGGACGTCTTGACGGTGTGAGAAGATGTGACCTGATGACAAAATGTAAAGCATTACCTACAGAAGGAAAAGAGCATCTGTGGAGACAATTCTGAAGACAGCAGTTGCTTGCTCCAGCACAGACACAGCAACACCATGATTCAGAGACAAGACCAGAGCCCACAGCCTCAGCTCATCTCCTCCATGCATGTAACCAGCAGCCTCCAAATTTTGATGACCCAGAATGCAATTTGGTCAGTTGCCTTTTTTTAATTGTTTTTCTTTTTCATCTCATTTTTTCTGTTAATTTTCAAGACTTTTAAGTGGACAGTGTTTTTTAAAAACCATCATTATTATATTTTTAGTTTATATTCCCCTTCATGAATTCATCTAATATTATTTAGGAATTTTGTTTTCATTTGGAGAAAATAATATTTCTCTTCCATAAATTATTTTTATAACCTATGATATAAACTTGCATTTAGTAGTATTTTGAGTTTTAAATATAGTATCTTTATATTTTACTTCTTTTCTTACATTTATTTAATTTTATTTCTCAACTTTTCCAATAATGAGCAATATATTTGATGCCTCCCTTAACCCACTTGTATTTTTCTCTTCTCCCTCATATCATTTCTCTCCAAACCCTCATTCTTGAACCTTGCCTCTCTTCTTTTACTCTGTTTCCTGCTCTCCTCCTTTTATCTCATTTATTTATTGTTTCTAGCTTACCTTAAATAATTTTGTCATCATAGGAAATTGCACAGTAGCCTTCACATTATCATCTCAATAGAGACATATTAGTGAACTATCAATGGTTTTAATTGTGTCATGTATATATATACTTTAACATTGTTGCTAGAGCAGTTTGCTTCCACTTCTAAAATGATACTAGTCTATTAAAAGAGGCTGCTCAAGATGAAGATAATTAAAAGAATCCAGGAATGATATCCTGATCAATAGATGTGTTCATTAAAATAAATGAAATAATCAAAAAGGGCAAGATGACGTCTCTAAAAATCATAACTCAACTCAAAGACCCTGAAATATGTCAAATGTTGGGTGTCCAAGCATTTTGTGATCAAGATGATGAAGATTGAAAGGAAATACAAAGAGGAGAGGAGTCTAGTGTGGGATCTAGAGGTGGAAGTCCGCCGAGTGCAGGAAATGGGGGAAAGGAGGAGAGAGGCAGCATAAAGATGAAAATGGGCAGAACAGGAGATAACACAGAAAGGAAACTGAGATTTTATAAGAACAAACAACAAATAAAAGTGTTGGATAGTTTAAAGCTGAACCAAAAGCAAAACAAGACAAAACAAAAGAAAACAAATAGCAAAACCACAGCAGAAAACACCAAGCACAGTCTCCACTGCAGAGAAGACCCGGGAGGGAGAATCGCTGATGAGAAGCTCCACTGCAAGAGCAGCTACAAAGAATGGAAACAATGACCACGGGTAGAATGAAGACCTGTCACATGACCAAGAGACCTAGAAATGCGAACGACTTTACTTCAGAAGCTGAACTAAAAAGCAAAGGGAGGGAAAATGAATTCAATGAAATTACAGGAGAAAATTTCCCAAGTCAGAGAGGAAAAAAAACATTCAAATACAAGAGTCATTTAGATCCCCAATTAAACATGACTAAATAGGAACAACATAGTAAATCAAAACCATAAATCAAAGAAGCAATATTTATCGTTTTAAAGGGTTTATCCCAGGAGATGGCTCAGCTAGTAAATAAAGGTGCTGCTTACACAAGACCAACATCCACACCCACTTGAACACCTTGCAAAATGGACAATAATTAAATTTAAAACATTAAGTTCTAGTGGAAATATTTCCACTGACGTGCAATGACTGAAATGACCATCAAGACAGCGCTGAAGAAGATACTTAAGTGAGTGCTACGCACAGAGAAGGAAGAAAGATGAGTCTCAATCATGAGAGCACAGGGAAGAAGAAATGGTATGAGAACAGCTGGATAAAGAAGGGCCAGGCAGGAATCCATCATGTCTAGCACAGTAAACAAGCAAATCCTTATCAGTAATCGAGGTAAAGTAAAAACCAAGTAATCCAAGCAACCAGAAAATCAAAACAAAACAAACCACTGACAGAATTACCATGACTAGTTAACCTCTCTCAATAATCACATTAATAAATTCAGGAAGCAAACAGAAACTGGAAGCAAGTTATTCAAAACAGCTCGAGGAGATAAAGGCCACAATACATTCATAAAATGAACAATTCATTAGTTAGAACAATTGTAAATATGCATACATCATAATTTGGCTCTTCAAATTTCATAAAACAAATAATAATGAATGAAAGTTCAGACAGATTCTCATGAAATAACTACGGTAATGTCAGTACTCCACTCCCATTCCTGCATAGGTCATTCCAAGCAAAACCAACAGAGAAGTTTCAGAGCTGTAATGTGCCATAAATTAAATGGACTTGACAGACATCTGAAGAGGACAACATCCAAATGAAACCGAAAATTTTATCGCCTTAACTGCACGTGGAATTTTCTCTAAAATAAAGAACCAAGTCTTAGCAAATACAAAAGAATGAAATAATCTTCCATATTCAAATAGACCATAGTGTAATAAAACTAAAAATCAATAGCAAGAAACACTACAGAAACTACACAAATGCAAAGGTAATAAAAAATAAATTCTTGAATGATCAGTGGCTCATTGAAAAAATGTGGAGAAAAAAGTCAAGCCCCTAGAACCAAATAAAGATGAAAACACAACCTACCATACCATTTTCAAGACAACTAAAGCAATTCTAAGAGGAACATTTGTATAGGAATGAGCACAGGGACAGACAACCCAACAACATGGGAGTAAAGATTTATATCCAAATGAAAACCCAAGGTTAGTGTTTGTGGCAGCATGAACAATTAAAATGTTTACAACAATGTTATTAATACAAACTTTAACCTAGAAACTACTGGATGTCTAACCATTGAGAAATGATTAATGAACAATGACAGCAAGTTAACAGAGAAAAACATGTGCGGGGAGGATAACTAGAAAGTATGCCTGTAGTTTGCATGTGAGGTATGAAGACACATGGGACAGATAAGGCAAAATAAACAAAAATATCGTCATTCCTTTAAAAAGAGCAGCATTTGGGAGATCGGTGGCGCACACCTATAAGGTCCAGGCGGGCTTCTTTGTTCCACAGGTCCCTGAACCCTCCCTCCCTCCCGCAAGATCACCAACCCATCCCCCCATCCCCCGCCTCCCCCGGCCTCTTTGTTCTACAGGACACTGCACCTCTACCCCCACCCCCACCCCCCACCCCTCCTCCCTCAAGATAGCCCTTTCCTCGGTGGGGCTTTGGTACCCCAGCACTCTCTCTTCCTGCGCTGAGAT